>JXSR01S000917.1:4036-14801 GCA_000969725.1 Ophiothrix spiculata | reverse complement strand
GTTGGTTTAGATTCATTGTTATTTCCCAGTGTCTTTGATTTCTCAGGATCAGAATCCATAAATCCCAATGTATCAGGATTGCTATCAGGGTTTTTCTTCATGCCTTCAAAAGAGCTGGATTGTGCTATGACATCTGTTGCTCGTTGCGTTAGTTGAAAACCAAGAAAATTGGCGACTTTGTTGATAGCATTGTGCAGATCCTGTATAAAATAATTAGTAAGAATAGGTTAAAAAGTTGTACTTGTTCAATATTATCATGTTTTCAAGAGAGTAAACAACTAGTGCACTATTTAACAGTAGTGAAAGTTGTTACCAATGTTGCCTTTAAAGATTATAAGATGGTACCAATTAGACCATTTTGACAAACTTATTTGAAAAGGGGCTTGCGCCAAAATGAAGAGCTGATACTGAAAATTGGCTAATAAAGCAAGAAAAAGAATCTTTTTCACACGATTACAGAAACATGTTACACTAATTTTTTTGGCTCCTGCACCAATGGTGCGCTATACAGCCTTAGTACCCAACCCAGAACCAAAACTATACTTTGATCAACGCTAAATAGGCAGGAATTATGAGGCTTTTCTTCATCCGCAAGTAAAATAATCCTACTTACACGCGCGCCGTAGATGCTAACGCACGATTCACACGTACAACGCGCGATGCGTTTCCTGCAGTTATGTTGTGTCCAGCTACGCACACGCTTACCTGTATCAATTCACGATGTGAAGAGGCTCGCCTATTTGGTGTTGATCAAAGTATAATTATAAATGTGGTTTTACAGGGTCCAAAATAAGGTTTTGGGGTCGGCAGGCAACTGTAGCCAATTGTACAAGGGCACCAAGGCATTACATGTTAGCTGTATTCATGATGTAAGCTGTATTCATTTTAGGGCACCAAGGCAAATGGTAAGAGCACCCATGGCAAATTGACTTATCGCCATTTGGCGGTTTCTACTAGTTACCCAGGGATTTGTTTAAATCCATGGAAAAGGTATACTTTAGATCCCATCAAAAACTTCTCCTGGGACCCGACCCTAACTCCCTAACTGGGACCCGACCCTAACTCCCTAACTGGGACCCGACCCTAACTCACTAACTGGGACCTGACCCTAACTCACTAACTGGGACCCGACCCTAACTCACTAACTGGGACCCGACCCTAACTCACTAACTGGGACCCGATCCTAACTCACTAACTGGGACCCGACCCTAACTCACTAACTGGGACCCGATCCTAACTCACTAACTGGGACCCGATTCTAACTCACTAACTGGGACCCGACCCTAACTCACTAACTGGGACCCGACCCTAACTCACTAACTGGGACCTGACCCTAACCCTAAACCCTAAGTCTAAAATTTCAGATGGAACCTAAAGTACACTTGGTCCAAAACCATCAACCGTAATTTGTGCGCCACTAACTTGGTGGGTGATCCATCGGCCAATCTGATTCTTTTGTCACCAAAAGATGCTGATGGATGTTACTACAAATTGGTGCACCGTCAACCACACAAAAAGGAGTTTGATGAAAGACAGTGTATCACCTTCCATCCCATCAACCAAATTGTTTCTACTGAACCTAAACTCATAATTTAGTCACCATCAACTACATAACCCATCAACCACCCCTCAGTAGAAACACGCTAAAAAATTGTTGATTAGGGTAACCTAGGACAAATACTACCTGTATAGTGTCCCGGGGGGGGGGGTTCTCAAAAAAAAAATTGGTAGGTATGTGAGATCCGCGATATCGAACATAGGGTCTTGCGGAACGGATTTTTGGTCAAAAATAGGGTCTATGGAACTGATTATTTCCCGATTGAGGTCTCAGGAACTGCCTTTTTCTCATAAAAATACTACTATTTGAGCTGAAAATCGCTCAAAATTAGCTTGAAAACATAATAACAGACATTTTTGAGTCATTTTCTTTGAAAATGGGGTCTTGGGAACTGAAGTAATCTTGAAAAGAGCATCTTGGGGAGCGGAAGAGGAGGCTTGAAAAGGGGGTCTCGAGGGCGGCACATACCCGTACCTTCAGTCAATGTAAGTACCCCCCCCCCCCCGGGTATAGTGTACAACAGTTTGATGAGTTCAGGCTGTTTAGAAGAGGGGGCTGCCATGTAGGGTTAAGCCATGTTTAAAGGCCTTTGAACATGGTGTGATCACACTCTAATCGTAAAAAGTGTTATCATTGATATGTAAAACATTACAATGACATCTAAACAGTTTTATGTCTGTTTTTGCAAAACAGACTAGATTTCGACATTTCTGCAAGATTCAAATAAGTTCCTAACTTAAAACATATTTCCAAACTAATTAAAGTAACTTACATGATGCATTTCTTCATATGTCATAAACAGCACATTTTTGTCATGACGCTTGTTCCACCAAAATAGCACATGGTCAAAATAAGATCCATATTGCACTGGGGAAAAAACAAGAGTTTAATGTTTGCAGTCTGGATTATTTAGTAATGCAATTGGAATAAATTTTGTTCAGAGCCTATGATCCATATTGCACTGGGGAAAAAACAAGAGTTTAATGTTTGCAGTCTGGATTATTTAGTAATGCAATTGGAATAAATTTTGTTCAGAGCCTTTCAATACCGTCATCCACTACCCTCTTAAGTACAGCAAACAGACATGTATGTTTTAGTCTGTATGTTTTTAAGGAAATCGCGGACTTTAATGCTTAAAGGTGCACATAACATGCATTGGGAACACATACTACAAGCATTAAAACGATCAGATTTTCAACTGATTTCAGCTTTTTTTATAATTTGGAATTGTACGTTTTTATCGCTTTTTCTTGTTTCAGCCTATTTTGGTGCAAATGTTGACCATTTCAGCTTTTTTTTATTAGGTTAATGCCTGATACTTACTCAGATCCCTCCCCTTGGTTTGGCCAAAGTGAGTTTGCATGGTTTTTGGACTGTTGAACTAGGTAAATGCTGAGTAAGCACAAACCACACTCTAATTATATGTAACACAAATGTACTAAGTGCACCATCTGTAGAGTAAGTGACCATGGATGAGAAAATTTTGAAATCTCTAGCCCGACCGCAGCCAAAGGCACTGAAAGTTCTGCATGCACTGAAAGTTCTGCATGCACTGAAAGTTCTGCATGCACTGAATGTGCTACAGCGTGTCTCTGTTTTACCAAATTCCTACTAATCCATACTGAGGCAGCAATCACCCAGGTACAGATCACAAAATTTTGCCCATGTTGTTTCTAGAAGACAGTGGGCGATAGGCATTCCGTGAAGAAAATACTTGGATGAGATAGCAGGTTGGTCATCAAAATTACATTGATTTATGACAAAAAAATTGGACTTGACATGAAAACTAATAATTAGGGCATGTTCACACACACAAATTTGGTCATGACTATATTCTCGCTCGTGACCAAAAGCGACGCACCAAGTCGTATCCCAGTGTGACAGCAACTGCTAAGTTGTCTCGCTCTATAGTTGGTCATGACTAGTCATGACTGTTATGTGTGTACCCAACCTTAGAATACAATATATTGATGCTCACCATCTCCAATAGTGAAATCATGAATAAAACTTGGCCAATCCTTGTATGTCTGCAAAGTGATATCTTTCTGATGCATGTGATAGTAAGACACAGCAATGTCCTTAGGGTTGCGTGCTATATAGATAACTTTGGGCTTCTTGTCAAACAGTTGCCGTGGTAGCATGGCTCCTGGTAGATGTGTCTTGATGGTGCGTGGAGACGGAATGCTGTCTAGAAGTTGATGGGTTGGTGGAAGGAGATGGAGCTGAAAGTCAAAAGTATGCCGCAAGAATTTAACTAGGAGATAAAACCTTACAGCTTGCTAGTAGTAATGCCCTTTGTTATGGTACAATAACAACTGGCGGCCAACAGGCGACTGACTGAGCAATGCAAGCATCCACTGGTGTCATACCGATGTTTCGGCACTGGGGTTATTATGTGACCATAGCACCAGTCCAAGCACTATTATGGCATTCTCAAAATGTTGGTAGTGTAGATATCTGAACATTTCACTAAATTATCATAACCGGATTTGCATAAGCAAAGACTTTCAGCAAGACAATTTGAGAAGCAAATTTTGAAAATTTAAACTGTACATACTGTTGCTTGAAGATGTACTCAAGTCAAGTGATACTTTATTAATCCAAATTGAAATGGCAAAACATGATCTTCAGCTCTTGATACAAGAATACAAAATAGCATAATATACACAAAACATAAATTATAAAAAGAGCAAATGACAATAGACAATTTCAAAATCCATTTGAGAATCTTCTGGAAGACACAGTTTTTCAAAACACCCCCTAAAGGGTGATTGTTCTGAAGCCAAAATATACCCATTTTCCCTTATTCACACCCTAAATCGGGATCTACAGATACCGTTTTCACACCAGGGTTTGAAAAAGTACCCTATTTCTTGAAAATGGCTGCTTTTGATACTCTAAGCGATGTCACCTGATTCACCCTTAATTTGTCCTCAAAAACAACCCTAATTCAACTTTTTTTGGTCACGCTATGCCTGCAGCATCATACTTGAGTGCCCCCCCTGGGTTGACAAGAGATGAAGAGGATAAATTGAATCATGCATCAATTTATTGTGTCAAGATATCAGTATAGGTATGTCACACAAATCAATAATCTTACTGGCTTAAAAAAAGATATACTCATTCGGAAGAAATGTACCCCCTACTATTGACTTATTATGGATGCCACTGCAGTGGTTGTACATCTACTTCGTAAAAACATTAATTACTATGAAGTTTCCAAATCACTTTTCAAGTTTGAGAATTACCTGTGAGTAGTGTTTAACCCAGTTCATTTCTAGGAAAGGGAATCTAAAGAACAGATGAGTGTGGTCTCCTGTGTCTTGAGCTCCGACACCGTTCTTCTTCAGAATCATGGAGATAATCTGCTGCATCCAAGTTGTACCTGGAGAGCAAATGGAAAGTGGTAGAATTACTATCAATTTGTTCTAATTATAGGCATTGGTTTTGATATCACTACTAGCAGACGTGAGACTGTTCAGCTTTTTCTCTGATTTCAGAATTTTTGATGCTAGAAATTTGCTGATTTCAGAGTTTTTGATGCTAGGAATTCCCCCGGGGCCACTCAAGTATAACGTTGCAGGCATAGTGTGACCACAGTTTTTCAAAACACACCCTAAAGGATGATTTTTTCTGAAGCCAAAATATACCCTTTTTCACCCATTCACACCCTAAATCGGGAATTTACCGTTAAAATTTTAACACTAGGGTTTGAAAAAGTACCCTATTTCTCGAAAATGAGCTAAAATGGCTGGTTTTGATACCCTAAAAGGTGTCACCTGATACACCCTTTTGTCCTAAAAAACAACCCTAATTCACCTTTTTCTTGGTCACGCTGTGCCTGCAGCATTATACTTGAGTGCCCCCCTCCCCGGGAAATTCCACAATTTTCTCTATTTTCAGCCTGTTTTGAGGTGTTTTTTAAAACAATAACAATAACAACACTATTCCAGATTTTTCATGAAAGTGCACTCTCATGCCTGTACGCTTTTGTGAGATTTGGGCCCGAAATTATGCTCCTGGAGCAGCTGCTCCGGGAGCATGTTTAAATATTGCCTTGCAAACATTTAAACATGCTCCCGGAGCATGTTTTAGATATATCTAGTTACTTGCTTCTTTATATATCTAGTTACTTGCTTCTTTAATCAATGCCTTTTTGCAAGAAAACTTCTAAACATGCTCCCAGAGCACGTTTTTTAAGAGACATCTAGTTATCATTTGCTTCTTTATCAATGCAATTTTACAAGACAACATTTAAACATGCTCCGGGAGCATGTATTAAATACATCTAGTTACTTGCTTCTTTATCAGTGCCATTCTGCAAGACAATATTTAAACATGCTCCCGGAGCATGTATTAGATACTGCTCCCAGAGCAGCTGCTCCGGGAGCAGCTGCTCCAGGAGCATAATTTCGGGCCCAAATCTCACAAAAGCTGCCCTAGTTATTCTAGGCCTGTGTTGCTCATGATTATTAGGTGCCATCTTGGTGGTGGATACTTTAACATATTAATTTTGGTGGTTCCCAATTTCAAAACTCTTTAAATATTTCTTAGTAGATAATGATTGACATGTTTCTTCAGGTGAGGCCAGACTAAAATATTCTTCTTAAGAGTTTATTGGCCTCCCCGCAATGTTTCAATTTACATTTAGCATACATTTTCAATTCTTAACTTCAGCTACTATCTTGTTGTGAATTACTAGTGCATTCAATTATTATAATACTATGTAGATCAAACTGATATTGTGATGGCTCACCCCGAAAGGGGGAACTTTGCAGATGATATCAATTTTGATTTTTTCATTTCATCTGTTCCAGCATTTTCAAGCTTTAAAATGACACCTTACTTTTTGAAATTGATCAAGGTGGTCAAATTTTACAACAGAAAATCTGCTGGAATTCTTATTATTTTCTTTATTTTTTGCTGCCTATTTTCACCTGTATCTTGAAAAGTGTTCTGTCGCAAAATCCCCCTATTCGAGGTGAGTCATCACATATAAGTATAATAATATTGTCATATCATAATTTGTCTTATAGGCCTATTATTTGTATAAAATGTAGCTGATAGGTTTATGTTGAAATATGTATATAAAATTCATGCAATTGTTTTATGATTGTGATTGTGACTTGAGAAATGTGGAAATGAATTTAATTGAATTGAACATGCCAAATGGATAATTTTAGATTTGTGCACCAAAGCCACTATCTACACAGTGTATGGTTGCTTGCTTCCCGTAGCCCATTTTATGGATGTTTATGTGAGAGATACAGGGTCTGAAATGGGGAGAAGAATTCAAAAGAAGATAATTTTTTTTAATTGAAAAACAATATAGGATTTTAATATTTTGAATAAGTTTAAACGTGCGGTGTAGTATATTTGATATGAATTTTAAACTGAGCAACCAGACTACATAAATGACAGTCAGCGAAAAATCACTGACCATCCAGGATTCGAACCTGGGACCTTGACATTACTAGCGCCACGCTCTACCAACTGAGCTAATGAGCCATATCCTCTTTATAAGCTTCTCGGATGAGAGGATGTTAGAGGAACGGGGTTAGAACTGAAGGCCAATAGATATAAAATTGACCGCTCTTCCCCATCTGACTCATTAGCTCAGTTGGTAGAGCGTGGCGCTAGTAATGCCAAGGTCCCAGGTTTGAATCCTGGATGGTCAGTGATTTGTTCGCTGACTGTCATTTATGTAGTGTGGTTGCTCAGTTTAAAATTTATATCAAATATAGGATTTTGTTTAACCCTTTCCAGGTGGACCACTTTTTCCACCACAGGCGGAAGGCATTTTACCTGTAAACTGACTTCTAAAGTAAATTAAATTTATCTTTAGAAATATTTTGTACATAATTCAATGAAACATCAGCATAATAGACCTTTATGAACTGTATACATTGTCTGTGATAGTGTTTTGGAAGGTAAGAGGTCGTGAAATTAGTTACACTATAGTGTTAGTTAGGGCGTACCCCATATACCCTATGCATGAGCTGGCAGTAATTTAGGGCATACCCCATATGCCCTACGACAGGAAAAGGTTAATGCTTACCTGCTTTAGGGTAGCTAATAAGGAACAAATCATCCTCCCTGACCTTCAGGTCTTTGATCTCCTTCAAGGAGCTCACTGGTGTGACTTTAAGGAACTTGATGCCTTCATAAGTATGCATTAATTCGTCCCCTTCAGCAGGGAAGCAGGGTGGTAGAGCTTTAAAGCGCTGCGTGAAATCTGAAATATAATCAATATTATCCTGGTAGGCAACAAATATCTAACGCTGGATAATATTTAAAGGGACTATGCAAGATTCCACTTTGAATTACAGAAATGGCTAAAATTGAAAGAGAATCAATTCTTAATATATCATTCTGTGATGGTGGAGTGAATATGTCCAGTTATTGTCCAGTGTTTTATAAACCTTATCTTTTTACCTCAGATGGATTACCCACTTAAAAGACCAATCAAAGCTTCTTTAAAGGCAATTTATTAAAGATATATTAAAAAAGAAACGTTTCTATCAACAATGGTTTGTTTGACCATCACAGATACATAGAAACAAGATATTTATAAGATATAAAACCAGAAACACTATTTTCACACAATTTATTTATCTCCAGAAAAAGGTTGTAAAGAATCTCATTTTCCCCAAATATTCCAAATATAATTGATGGAAACTACTGGTAAGTAACTGTTACTATTAACAAGTTCTAAAAATTAAAAAATATATATGTATTTATAGAAAAGTAGCAGGAAGAACATAGGCCAATCTCATTAAATTGATTTGATTAACACATGTAGTACTTATCTCGAATAAGGTAAAAGTTTTCTTAAAAATATTTATGACAAGTTATGATCAAAAATGTCAAAAATAAAAAGAAATTTGAAAACAAAAAAGGAATGAGAATAAATATTTTTTACTTGCCTTGAATACCATTTCCCCCCTTTTTTAATTAAAACTTAATTGTACAAAACATACATCCTCAGTCCTCTAAAAGATTAGATTGACATTTTGGAAATCTGCTACTGTAAATAATGTACTAAAAAGTAAATTAATTAAGTCTACTTACCTTCCCAGTCTACCATGTCTCAATTTGTTTGAATTGCAGTAATTTCAACCTCGCCAGGAAGTTAGTTACACCAAAGTAATACTTGTCAACAGTGAAGCCACAAGTGCATGGCCGACGACGTGATATTAAAAAACCTGGTACACCTAGGTATTCCATTAAATGGTTACCATGACGAGTACATCACCTCCTGGCCCCTCTATTATACACCTCTGTGCCTGCTCAGGGGGTAGTACTCCAGTACTGAAGTGGGTATGTGGGTATGGGGTGTAATATTAATTGTTGTATCAGCTTGTTGTCTTTTGCTCCATCCATCAATGGGTACTTGAGGGTTTGATACAAAATTGTAATTGAGTCCTGGATACTTGGTTTGATCCAAAATTGTATCGAATTCCAATCTGATTTTTTCACATTGGCTCAACTTTGCTTGTTTTGTTACTAGTACTTACATAATCCACAATGGAAATTGTTCTCAGTATAACATCTAGGATAAATCACACAAGCTTTTTAAAAAATTGTTTGAACCCAACTTGTTCACACCAGCTTAAAAAACCCTGCATCAATGGATAGTTGGTTGGTTCCAAATTGTCATAAATTCCTGTCACTTTCTTCCAGATTGGTTCAGCTAGCTTCGCTTGGAATAAATAATCCACATTGGAAATTAGTCTCGATACATCATCTAGGAAAAATCACACTCTTTTTTTTCCAACTTGTTTAGCAACACAAATGAACTTTTATACTGACTTGCTTGTTCTCTGCTCACTTGTTCTTGCTCATGTGCACCACAGACACAGTGACACTATTTATTTTCCTCAATTCACCAATGTCTCCACTTGATGAGAGAAATGTGGTACTGACAAATCATCCCTTATTTATTTATTCCAAATTTAAACACAGCGGGTATGTTGCTGCATACCCTGGAAACAAATAGTGTTGAGACCCCCAGGTTTACTCTAAATGTTTTCCTCTTTTTTCCTCCCCGGGGGAGGGGGCTACTTAGTACAAAAGGGGTTATGGGACGTGCTGCAAATTCGGGTAGCAAAATCAGGCTTTCTGGTATTCCAATCGGTCCTTTTTCTTTGCAAAATGAGGTAATTTGATGATTTTCTTTTATTTTTTTTTTAATTTGCGCTAAATGCTGCAAATTTGGACATTTCTCAAAATGTTAGAAAATTTTGCCAAAATAGAGCAAATTTGGACAGAAAAAATTATATATTTTTTTATTAAATTTGGCTCAAAATTGAGAAGATTTGGTATATGGATGGGTCAATTTTTCTTAAAAATTGGTAATTTGGATGGTTGGCTTTCCAAATTTCCAGAGGCACGTCCCTACCCAAACCAAATTTGAGTACCCCCTCCCCCCGGGTTTTCCCTTACCTGTCATCATTGATTAAAATCTGTCGATGCAACGTTCTCATATACTCATCTCCATTGATTTTGTCATAGCCTCAAAGTTTTTTCCTCCTGATCATACAAGCCTCCTTTTAACATTGTCACCAGCTGGTTTCGTTGAAAAACTAGTTGTCTTCTTTTTTTTATCTGTAAGCCCTCCGAATTTTCTTGTTTCCTTACTAAGGGAAGTAGGGTAAAATAGGGTTTGGTGGAACATGGGGTAAGTTGAAATATGAGTTGCTCTTGAGTCTTTTGCATTTTGTGCTTTAAAGATAAAGCTATGGGAACCTTTTGTATTGTGAAATATGGTCATGTGTTATATATTGGGATACCTTATAACGCAGTGGTGTAACATATTCCCTCACTTCACTGTGTTTCTTATCTTTTTATCAATCATTGGAAAATTTGACATCATATGATATCAAAAAGGGCACTTGTCTAAACCTACATGTTTCTAATTTTTGCAACTCCACTAACAACGTGTTATACCATGGTTTAAATTTAATTTTTCTTTTGATTCTAATGACATCAATTTATATCTTGCACAGTGTGGACTCAAATATCATGATGTCATTTCAAACTATTAATCACCAGAGAAAAGAAAGTAGTTTTTAGGCTTTAAATACCTTGGATGTTCGTTAACATGAAAGGAGAAATATTTTGACTCAGACAAGTGCTGTCAGTCAATGTGACAAGTCACAATTAATGTATCTTTTAAAAATGAAAAATGTACGTGTTTAGTTGAGC
>JXSR01S000916.1:68546-80496 GCA_000969725.1 Ophiothrix spiculata | reverse complement strand
TTATATTTCCTTGCAATAAAACAAAACCCCTCCTCAATTTAGAACATCTAGGATATATTTTATTTTAGACATGAGAGAAAATTTCAGACAGTTTAAATAAATCACTACAGACCTGAGGCAAACGAATTGGGCATAGTGAGACTTTGACTTAAGAAACAGTAAAATACATTCGAAGTGTGCATTTGACAACTTACAAATTCAATAATGTAATGGGTGTAATAGACAATCCTAATGTTATTTAAATCCTCTTCCTGCCTATACTTGGCAAAGTAGAGTGGTGAAAATGATACATTCTACTTGAGATACTTGGGAGTACATTGATGCTGAGGTGAGGATGGGGTAAGATGGGGAGAGAATTAAGGGTGATGAAGAAAGAAATGATAAAACTAGCGCTGGCAGGTGGTAATACAATTTGGTATTATAGGTAAGACGATTACTGCTGGGTTCTGCATTACTGATGGGTGCTCTTATTTCACTCAAGTTTTTCAGGATTTTATTAAAATTGCAATATAACAAACTAAGATTTAATAAATGCATTTAAAATGATACACACATCTCCATCAAATTACATATCTTTCATTCCAATAAAAAAACCTCTGCAAACTCGTTAAAGCACTACAAATTCAGCACATCTTAAAATTCAATAATGTAGTGGTGTTATAGACAATCCTAATGTTATTTAAATCTGCTTCTTGTTCATAAGAGCCAAAGTAGAGTGGTGAAAATGATACTTTCTATTTAAGATACTTCAAGTTCATTGATGCTGAGGTGAGGATGGGTGAGATGGAGAGAGAATTAAGGGGTGACGGTAAAACTAGCACTGGCATGTGATAATGCAATTTGGTATTATAGCTAAGCCAATTACTGCAGGGTGCTCATTTACTCATGGGTGTTCATATTTCAGTAGAATTTGGTTTTCAGGATTTTATTTTATTACAATATAACAAGATAAGATTTGAATAGATGTAAAATGACACATTTCCTTATCGAATCAAATCATCAGCTTTTGCAATAACTCTTAGAATATTAAAAACATGTTTTAGCAATAGACACAGATAGAAATGATGGGGCTTGTGTGGGTATGGATTTAGAGGGTGTATCAAAATAAATAACTATGTCTGTGAATTGTAAATGAGTCCTCCTATTTGTTAGTTGGATATTCTGCCAATACTTTCAGTTTAAGCCAACGTTAATATGTAAAGGAGTAATTATTATAACTGAACATTTGATAAAAATTCTTTTTTATATCCAGATAGAAATGTTTTTAACATGGAACAATGTTATTTGTCAGCAACAAGCACACATCTACACAAAAGTTAATAAGAATAATAATGGTTTATAAAAACTTGATTTAGAAAATCTAGGGTAAATATTTTGTTCTAAAAGATGCAGTACAATGTAGGATTTTTTTCAATATGTATACATAATAACCGATATAAGGCAAAAGGAATTATTGAGTACATATAGAAGACACTTCAGCATGTTAAATGCTCTGCCAACACATTAAAGGTTAACAAACTCTTAGAATATTAAAAACATGTTTTAGCAATCGAAACAGATTGAAAATATGGGGTGTGTGGGGAGTAGGGATTTAGGGGTGGGGGTGTATAAATAAATAACCATGTCTGTGAATTGTAAATGAGTCCTCCTGTTTGTTAGTTGGATATTCTGCCAATACTTTCAGTTTAAGCCAAAGTTAATATGTTTAGGAGTAATCATTATTATCTGATGATTTTATTGAAATTCTTTTTTATATCCAGATAGAAATGGGTTTTTTTAACATGGAACAATATTATTTGTCAGCAACAAGCACACATCTACACAAAAGTTAAAAAGAATGATATATATTTTTTTTTTAAACTCGATTTAGAATATCTAGGGTAATTATTTTGTTCTAAAAGATGCGGTACAATGTAGGATTTTTTCAATATGGATAAATAATAACAGATATAAGGCAAAAAGAATTATTGAGTACATATAGAAGACACTTCAGCATGTTAAATGCTCTGCCAACAGTATCGAAGTGTTATGTGTCATCCGATTATCACCCGGACAACTGGATCACGCTTTCTTGTTTGAACCATGATCGAAATGATCACCAAGTTCAATTTCAAGTTCAAGTTTATTTTTCCCATAAACAAACATAATAAAATACACTTAACATCAAAAATAATAGACATCTTAAAAACATAATTTAGCAAACAATTTACACCAAAAAAGAAACAAACATTATGGAGAAAAGGGCTAGAGAGCCAAGAAGGCTTGTAAATAGCCCATCCCTTTATAACAAAATAAATAATATGCAAAACAATATATGACATAAAATAATAAAGTCATATAACTAAGGAAAGACAAAACAACAAGACAGGGACATGCTCAAAACTCATTAGTTGTAAAATGTAATTAAATTGTATTTATAATTTCGTCGAAACAACTTCACGGAACGAGAATTCTTAAGATCTTTTGAAAGTGAATTCCAAAGAACGGGACCGCTAGAACGGATACTACGGTCAGAAAATAATTTCTTGTTTTTGGATATATTTAGATCATCTACTTGTCTTGTTGAATAATCATGGATATCTGATCTCTTAGAAAAAAAATCATTGAAAGCTACGGGGAGATCATGAATTGAATATTTATACATGAATACTCCAATCTCCATTTTATACATATCATTTACTCTTAGAAGATCATTTGAAAGGAATAGAGGAGTAGTATGGCTTCTGTAGTGAGTGCCAGATACTATTCTTATTGCCCACTTTTGGACTTTTATAAGTTTATCAAGATATGATTTAAATGTACCACCCCAGATAAGTATTCCATAGTTTAGATAAGGCAAGACCAGCGAGCAGTATAGTGTATGTAACACCCGCTTTGGTACAGAATATTTCAATTTGTTCATGACACCAATATTTCTAGAAACAGTTTTAGAAACACAGTCGATGTGGTTTTTCCAAGTACGGCATGATTACACCAAGAAATTTTGTAAATTAAACTTTTTCTAAGCAGGTTTGATCTAAGAATACATCGAAATCTTTGCTATTGTTAACTGAAACCATATGGGGTGTTCCTAGCAGCACTAAAGTATTGCACTTACTGTTGTCAGGTGCGTGATCCAGTAACTGGGCGAGTTACGTAATCACTTCGATGCTGAATTCAGCACATCTTAAAATTCAATAATGTAATGGTGTAATAGACAATCCTAATGTTATTTAAATCCTCTTCCTGCTTATACTTGGCAAAGTAGAGTGGTGAAAATGATACATTCTACCTGAGATACTTGGAGTACATTGATGCTGAGGTGAAGATGGGGTGAGATTGGCAGAGAATTAAGGAGTAATGAAGAAGGAGATGATAAAACTAGTACTTGCAGGTGGTAATGCAATTTGGTATTATAGGTAAGAAGATTACTGCTGGGTACTTGGTTGCTTGCTCTTATTTCAGTCATATTTGGTTTGAATTTTCAGAATTTTACATTATTAGATACCTAAGATTGGATAGATGTAAAATGACACTCACTTCCTTATCAAATCATCTTCAATTCAATGAAAAAAACGGGTCCTATATTTTCCAATATTATTAAAAATTGTTTTTGCAAAATCAGTACAGATAGACATGGGATATGAGTGTATGGGAGAGGGTGTAGGGTGTATCAGGGGCATCAGAAGGAAAATAAAAATGTGATGGGCCCTGATAAAAGTGGTGTGGACTTTGGCCCCTTAGTTATCAAAAATAAGGAAACAGCTAACCCCCAGAAGAAAATACTTACTAAAAACGGATTTGGACAGTACTATGTTGTGGTTATTTATGATAGGATTATAGAAAACGCATCCAATTAAATTAAATTTATTTTTGTAAGTATTTTTTTGGCTGAAAAGTGGCGCAGCCAAAGCCCACATAGCCTACTCGGTTACGATGTCTCTGAGGTGTATCAGATAAATTGAAGTTGGGAGCTCCTGTTGTTATTTGGATGTGCTGTTGGATAATTTTAAGTCAAAAGTTGTGTAGAGGAATAATAACTATGAATTACATTCTATTAAAATTCAATCTTTATTTCCTGATGTGGTTTTTAAGTTGAATCAAAGTCATTTTCAACAATAAACGTACACCTACACCAATGTTACGGAAATAATAAGTAATGTTTTATTTGATTAGAACCTTGATTTAATGTATATTTTGCATGTCAGTATTTGTTAATAGACTGCTCACCTTACCTGTTCACTAGCAAGCTGTGCGTAATTAAATCCCTGATTGAAAGCAAAACATCTTCAACAATGGAGATTTGATTAGCAGACTCATCCAAATAAAATTAGTGGAAAACAGCAAATTAAGCAGTCAGTTTGAATAAAACAGATAATGAAGCAGTCTGTTTGCTGACAGAATGCGACAAAGCTAAATGACAGTCTCAGCAAAGCCTAGCTAAAGGCAATTTAAGAATTAAAAAGAAAGAAATAAAATAGATGACAGCATTTCTTTAAATCTTTTAAGTAATTGTAGTTTATGTTTTTACTAATTTATTAACTGTTTGCATATCTGAGAACATCCAATTTATGTGTGATTTTAACAATTGAAATAATTAATATACAATAAAATAGAATGCAGTGCAGTTTAGAATTTGAAATAAAATTAGGTAAAACAAAACAACCCCTCCCCCACCCACAAAAAAAAAATCTTTCTAGGAAAGGAAGGGGAAAAGAAAAAAATCTTGTCTTTTCCTTCAGAGGTTTTTCACTCATGGCTATAAATGAAGATGGCGTTGAAAGACAGATGGACATGATGTCAATTTAACTTGTGTTTTCATTGAAACCTCAGACAATGTAATGTTGGTTTGATCAGCCTGTCAGGCCAATTTACTCAGTTAATTGAGGTATAAATAGATGCTACTATTGTAGGAATAGAAATGGACCTAAGTCAGGAATAGGTATATCAAATAAGGTGGAGCCGTTTCAAGAAATCATTAAAATCATGACAAATGTCTTTATTTTTGATAGAAGTTGTCACCGAACCATAACACTTTTGGTATCATATTAAAGATAATTTATCCAGGTACTAAATAAAAAAAGAATTAAAGCCACAGGTTTAGCAATAGTGTAGTAATTGACCAAAATGTCGAGTGGGTCAAGGGTGGAGTCGGTGGGTGTGGCGCCGGTGGGTGTGGCGCCCATAGGATTACATGCAAAAGTGTACGAAAGTTATGATTTATAAACACATGTATTATTGAAAATAAAAATGCTGGGATCATAATTTTTTGAATATACTTCAATGAGGTATGTATAATGCTAAAGCATGTGTCGAATATTGACATGTCATCCAAATTTTGTTGTTTCTTAATGCCTTATATGTGGGTAATTTTCTCTATACATTACTGTACAAAACATGCATTTACACTCGAAAACTTTAAAACGACATATCTTTTGACCGAGTCGACGTAAATGGTAAAAGTTATACATTTTTCAAAAGAAAATTTGCCGAGGAATCCAATTATGTGATTAATTTTTAGGTAGTGTATGCATGGAAAAACTTTTGACCGATACATGTCCCAAAAATTAATGAGTCGTTTCATAGATTTTGACCATCCTCAATATTTTGACCACAATGAGATTGGTCACCAAACGAATTATTTTATGGAAGGCTATCATTACATCCTTCAAATAATGTTTGTGTCATCTGGATACACCTTTCCCCAACAAAATCTCATTGTGCCAAGTTGGTTGACCAAAATGCACTTTTATTTTATCTTGTACCCTGTATAATTTTTACCCATCCCTAAAAATTAGACTTTTTTAGGTAAAATTGAAATCCTCGGAAAGTAAGCTTTCCAGCAATATCTAACTTTGTAGGTTTTAAGTGTATATATTCAGAGTTACGATCCGTTGAATACAAATTGGCATGGTTTTACCAATGTATTTGTGTGAAACAAAAAATATGACCAGTTAATGACTTATGTCCAAATGGCAGATAATTCTTTGAAAAAAAATTGAAATGTTTGAAAGATTTTTAGCTATATGATGAGTATGACATAGGAAATCACAGTTGTATAGAACAAAATGGTATATTTTTGCTCAAGATAATGATACATTTTATCATTTGCAAAGTTGATTTTATAACAAATATCAAAGTAAAATTAGGATGGAAGGATAAAGGTTAACAATTTGCTCAGATAAAATCCTAATTCAATTAGTTTCACAAGACCTTGCAAATTAGTTTTCCATCTATGGATAATAAGTTATATACATTTTGTATATGGGCAAATTTAAAGGTGCTTTGTCATTCCAAAAGACATATGACAGGATTTATCTCATAGACTGCATAGACATGAATTTTGCTTTCCTTCATTGCTTAGACCTTCCCTCTAGAGGCAGAAATGAAGGAAACGAGCATAAACACAAAAATATGTTTTATTCATGCTAGAGATCTTGTGGGATATAGTACACTGTCTTTTATTACCTTGTACAGGGTGTCCCAGAAAAAACCTTGCAATCGTTGCATGTGATTTTCTTGAGTTTAACGGAAAGTATGTAAAGATTGCATTTTATAGCCAATGAATTGATCTTTCAGATACTGTTTGTTTCATTTCAATCGGTAGTGTACAACAAAAGTTATGCTTTATCAAATATGTAGGTGGATTTTTGTCTGGTCCAATTTCATGATTATTGGCCATAAAGTAGGGGTGTTTCTGATAAAATAAAAATGGGTCTCATTGGAAACATTATCATATCTGTCTTATTTTTGCATCAAATTTGTTCATTTTTACAGCACAGATAAAAGAGAGCATGGACATAATAAATTAATAAATATTTTTACGGTTGAGTAAGCAGAACAATGACAACACTCAATAGAGCTTCATTCAAGGGAAACTTAGAAAATAGTGAAATTGGACCAGAAAATTTTACATCCAAATATTTAACAAAGAATAACTTTTGTTGTACACGACCGATTGAAATGAAACAAACGGTATCTAAAAGTTCATTTCAAGGGCTATAAAATGCAACCTTTACATACTTTCTAACTATGCGTTAAACTCAAGAAAATTACAAGCAAAGATTGTAAGGTTTTTTCTGGGACACCCTGTAGGGTTTGCTGTTTGAAATTTTTATGATGAAAGTATCTCTTCAAATACAGGTAAAATATAGCTTCTCAAGTTATGCTCAATGGCATATTCACATTTTTATAGTAAAGCAAAAACTTGATAACTACTTAATAGTAACTAAACTTGATTAGTTGATCATGTCCATTTAAAATGGGATTTATATTAAAAATTTGTACAAAGTACAAGAGTATCAACAAATATGGCATAAATTTTCCATCCAACATAAAAAAGATCTTGATAGAAATCATTCATTAGTTGGACTAATAGTTCAAGCTTTAGTCCAGCCACTTGAGTGTTAAGGCTAAGGAAATATTGAGAAGGATACTATTATGACGCTGGAATGTATTTTTCACTGCAACATGAGAAACCATTTTGACAGAGCAATCACATTATGTGACGCGCGGCAGGAAGACTTGCAGTGGTTCTACAATGAGGCAGGGCATTGGCATTGCTTATATACAGTGTGTCCCAGAATGAAGTTATCAAGATTTCAATGCCACATAATTCAAAACCTAAAATATCTCAGACACTGAAAGTTGCTTACAATCATGCCTAATGTCTCTACTTGCTTTGGTGCAAAAATAAAGTAAATCCATGCAATAAGTATCTAGAAGTGAGCGTTTGAAGCTCCAAAGGGCGTTGGAAACTTTCCCCAGTTTGGAAAGGTCGTAAAAATCCAGCGGAAATTTGCAGGGGATGTATGCGAGCTAGGATACCAACATTTCTTGTTTGTTTCGCATGTTGCTTCTCCTTGATGATGCCTTGGAGTCCTAATAAAGGTTCAGAAGAATGTAAATTCGGCATCTACCTTGGTGTTAACACGCTACTTTTTTGGAGTTACTTCTGTCATCCGATACCATCAGCTTTTTATTTTCTGACATTTTTAAGATGGAATACTTGTGCGATGGGGATATCTGGCTCCTGGTAATGTTAAATAAATCTTTCCTACCTGCACTTTCCAGGTATTGGTCAATCATGACACTCTTTTCTCCATTGACAAATGAGGTGTTATGTTTGCTTTGAATTACCATATTCCTACAACCACTGTTATCAGGGTACCCGCCCTTTAGCGTACTTTCAAATTACCCGCTCAATGATTTTCCTAAACGATTACCTAATAAAATATTAAATGATTTGAAAAGAAACCAGATTTAGGTTAATATAATCTTGAAAACAAAGACACTTATAATTGGACAAATATTATCATGACTATGTCTGTAAAGATGACGTTCTTGTTGCATGGTTATGCTGCAAATCTCCGTTGAATTTTTACTACTTTACCTAAACTGGGAAAAGTGTCCAAACCCCACTGGAGCTTCAAATACTCATTTCTAGAAAAGTAATGCATTAATTTTCTTTATTTTTGCACCACACAAAGTTAAGACTTCAGGCATGAATGTCACTAAATTTCATTGTCTGAAACTATTCGTTTTTTAAACTGTGTGGCGTTGAAATCTTGATAACTTCATTCTGGGACACACTGTACAGCGAAGTCACGAAGCATTAAAGGGTGCAGTCACCAATTACCTTGATAGAGTAAACTGGGGGAAAGGGTACCACTCTGCAGTCAAACAGGTAATTGGCGCCACAACAATACCATGGCTGTTAGCAAAGCTTTTGTTTTCAACTTTACTTTTTGTGCTTATGTTATTCAGGATAGATAAATAACTTTTCAAAAAGGTCATTTTTATATTATCAAACTAGAAAAGAAAAGGAATCTTACTCCATATATATTCAATTTGACCATTGCCTGTAGCATATCTCTGATGAATTGAATATAGCATGACATTGATGTAATTTGGTACAGTTAATTTGCCATCAGTAGAAGTAGGCTGATCAATCACTGTCATTAAATAAATTGGACAGCATGGACCTTAATGTAATAATGTTATAATGTGCTTGTATCTCATGAAATGGTCAGCATCATAGATTGCTTAAAGATGAACTGCTCACTTTTTGGATAACCCACTTTCCCCAAGTAAATTTGAGATTTTGATACTGTTTGAAGCTTATGATTTTCTCATAACCAACCCTAGAAATGGTTTACATTTGAATTATGTTTTCTTTCAAGAGATATGATAAAAATCGAATATATGATATGTAGTTTTCTATAAGTTCAGATATTAACATCAACTTAGCTCAATCTTTGCAAACAAAACTTCAAATATGCAATATGTATATTGTAGTCCTTCCCTCGATAGGAAAAATAGCATATTAAATCTTTTCAACTGAATCGATTCACCTCCTCTTAAGCATAGACTTTTTCATGGTGCCAGAACCAAAAACTATTAAACTTTTTAAAGGTTGCCTAATCCCCCCCCCAAAAAAAAAACCCCCTAGATGTTACTAATTTGTACTAAGAATGCCAAAACCTTGACATCTTGCATAAAATTCTGTTGTAAACTTGCTTCTTTCAACCTACTCAGAAAAACTCTATTTTGAACAAATACATATACTGTCTCAAGACTGATAGTATATAGTAAGCATAATTACAATATAAGTTTAATGCAATGTAATTTCTTAATACCACTCGTATATTTATAGGTTAATAAATGCGCATTTCATACGCGAGTGAAATAAGACAAAATCAATGCATGCGCAGTCAATTTTGATGCGTCCAATTCACGAGGCCCATAGGGGCCGAGTGCATTGGACAGCAATCAAAATTTACCGCATGTGCATTGATTTTGTCTCATTTTACGAGCATTATGGAATGCAAATTTATTAATCTAATTCATACACGACAGAAAAATAATATTTTATCTTTTGTGTAAAGAAATAAGGCCTTTAATATGACTATCAAAATCCAAAACTTCTCTAAACTAAGGCCAGGGTCAGACGAACGACGAGATTTATTTATTACAATAAATTTAATGTCATAATTAATTACGACATGCGGTCACACGTACTACGACCTCGCATTTACTACAATAAATAAAATGTCGTAATTAATTACGAGATGGGATTAGCACATCATTTTCAGCATGCAGACTATAGTAATGCAATGTCGTAATTAATTACCAAGTGGGGTCACACAGGGTTTTTACCGCATTATTTTCAACTTTATTACAATAAATCCATCTCAACGACAGAAATTGTCGTCGTTCATTTTTTTTAATGCGACGACGACCCTATTGTAATAAATACGGGTCACACGTATTACGAGAGCAAAATTTATTGTAGTAAATGCGACCTCGTCGTTCGTCTAACCCCGGCCTAAATAAATAATCACCCGACAAAAACAATGAAACATTCATACGCACTAAACGCCCGCCACGCAAACCGGAACGCAACAAGCGCAGTGCATTGTGGAAATCCACTGCACTCCGCGTACTTTATATTCTTGCGTCCTGATTGGTTAGGTGACACGCGCAGCACACTCGGAGTGTATGAATTCTTTACATTTAACAACATTATAAAATTTGGAATTTTATATGATATGGAATTTCATAGTAAATATTACGCCATCAAACTTGCAAGCCATTTCATCAGTTGCCCTGAACCACGCCCTTCAAACACACAATCCTGCACACAATCCTCCCACACATATATTTGTTAACATACATTTCTCCTTTTCCTTTGATAATTTCAACCAGAAAAAGGGATAATGGTACACAAAACATAATGGCAAATTATCTACAGAAATGAGAACACCATCGATCGATTAATGCATTGGTGATAAGTAAATGCCAATTACAATTCAACACTTGAGTAGTTATAATTTATGAACTCATTTTTGTCCTTATTTCATGATGGGTTTATTTCCGGAAAAGATACATTAACAATTAATAGATTCCAATACCAAGCTCATTAAAAGTCTATTTTTATATTTTCTTTTTATAAAGTGACATTGCAATTTAGAACAAACTCCTTTTAAATAATAACGCTATATAACAATGACCTGAATTTGAATGCTTGCCATCTATCATGGCTACCTAATGCAGGTCATCACAGGTACTTGACCATGCTCTTAGTGATATGGCTCATTGAGATACAACAAAAAGTACATTTTCTTCAATGGAAATTTTTAAACATAAAGCACTTATTAAAAAATAAAGTTCATCTTTGTAATATTTTAAGAAAAACCTTAATGGATTGAAAGTTTTGTATGCACAAAGTAGAATTAGAGTTAGACATCTTCTTCTTCTTCCAATTATTGTGCAGACCTCACTGAGTGAGTATTAACGCACAGGCGGATTTTGAAGTCCAGAAATTGTCCGAAACGGGGTTGGGAACAGTCAGGGGTAGAATACCCTACTCTTTACGATACTGGCTGTGATTGCATGTACAGGTATGACTCTTCTGTACATGGGACCGACGGCTTTACGTCCCCTCCGAAGGACGACGATCTCTCATGAAATATTTACAATAATCTGACCTCACATTACTAAGTTAGGATCACTTATGGTCTCCATTTTCAAAAAATTTAATTCCTAAACCTACAATTTGAAATATCTGATTAAATACCAATGTCATTTTAGACAATAGCAAATTTCACTTAGTCCAGGTCTAACTTTAAACAAGCTTCTATTGAAGAGGTCAACGCTGCTCATTACATCTTGCCAGCCTGCTTGCTAGATACAGCACATTAGCATGAAAGGCAGTAAATCAGCATGGTTAATGTAAGTCCAGTGTAATTGTTCAAAAATATAATTCAAGATAAAAAAAATATTACTTCAAGATCAAAGCTGACCAATTTATTTGATGATGGTCAGTCAGTCTATCGTCTCAGTGTAGGTTTAGTGATAGAGTCCTTCAAGTATGATAAAAAATGAACCATCCTCTAAGTAATCTGTGACACTTAACTGTCAAACGTCATCTCACTGGCGATGAACACATTATTACATAATCATATACATT
>JXSR01S000916.1:32565-45220 GCA_000969725.1 Ophiothrix spiculata | reverse complement strand
TGGTTTTTTTTTGAATATTTCCACAAAAATGATTAAAATATTTTAAAGTTTCTTGATGAATCAGTCTCCATGAACTGCATTGTCATTATCTATTGATTATGTGTGACTAGCACCTTGTAATATGAAATAGGCTTAGTTGCACAATATGGCAGATAAAAGCACTCTGAATAGCATTTCTAGTAAAACATTTTTGTGTGAACATCAATTTTATGAATAAACATATGTGGTCATCTTTTTTGAGGTGAGGCCCATTTGCGTTTCATCTCACTTACTTCATCCATACCGCACTCCTTCCTAGTCATCGTTGATTAGAGTTGATAAATACCGTTATTTTGCTAATGTTTTTGATTGATTTTATAGACTAATACATCATCTTCAAAATCATACCAAAATTATGACATATCATACGATTATTGAAAAGTTGTGATGAAATTTGATGCACAATGTACATATCTCATCCACACCAACCACATTTATGCCTTTTTTCATCTCTGGCTAAATTAGCTCATTGACTTTTAACTTGTTAAAAGCGTTAATTATCAACTTTATTCGGGTTAATTCCTACTTGTTGTTGATAAACAATAACTAGCCTTTAAAATCATATCAGATTGGTGACATTTCAATGGATTTTCAAGGAGATATGACAGAACAATTATTCATGCACAATTTTCATGATGCCTCAACCTCACCCTCAACCTCACCCGACTCCACCCCTGGCTAAGTAGCTTTAACGGGTCATTAAGATTAATTAATCACTTCATTTGGATTTTATTCTTAATTTCTTGAAAGTCAAATAAATTGTCTTTAAAATCATACCAAAATTATGACATTTCATTTGATTGTTGAAAAGATATGACAAAATTTGGTGCATAAATCACTCTCCATGTAACAAATCCACCTTTTATGGGTGCCCACATTAAAAAGGATGACCATGTGTTGTTTTGATGGAAAAATAAATTGAAATTGAAAATAGTTGTCGTCAAAATGGTCCACTTTGTGTGACATTTTAAGATAAAACAATATTATATTACTTACACACATTTGTCCTATCAAGCGCCACTCTGTGGTGCTGTTTTCACAAACATTATTTTTGATAATCTGTTAATGAGTCAATTCAAAAATACTGGGCCAAATTGCATATCTATATGACCTAAGCAGAAATATTGCTTCTGATGTTAAGTAAACACTGGTCTAAATCTGTCTCATGTAATTATTGATCTTGACTATTTGCTCCTTTTTAAAGGGATCGTGAACAAATACACCATGTGTTTTAGGTAAATGACATGGTTCATGCCCAGTTCAGACATGTGACATAATGGTTGTAATATTATATAACATTTTTTATGCAAAAATCTGTGATATGTGATGTGATAATGAAAGCATATGTCAAATGATATTCTACAAATCTTTCATTGATCAAGATAGTGTCAATCATGAATAGAATTTTTCTGACATTTCAAACTAATTAAATCAAACAAATACATAAATTTGTATGTAATGTATGTTTCATCAGATCAATAATCAAGATATGGACCATTGTCTGCCAGTGCTATAAAATCTGATAAAGTTGGTATGAAATTCAGGTTCAACGAACATGAGTTCATTTAAATATATAGTTCATGTTAGATGATTGTACTCTTAAATTGTGATATTTGCTACAAACCATGACAGATGATCGTCAGCAAGTACGACAATCTTTAGTTGTTGTTTTCTTCCTTCATTATTTATATTGTGCTTCTGTGTTTTGTAAAATAACACAAGCAAAATGTTATGTTATTTTTCTGCCACAATAACATCATACTTATGTAGTTATTAGTTGTATAAAACACTTGGCTATGCCTTGTGGGTGTGTACAACTGTAATTTAAGCACGCATTACAAATTTCATACAAATTCAGTGAAACAGCTGATTTACATTAATTATAGGTTAATAAATGTACATCTCATTTTGCACATGCAAATGAGATGTAACTAATACACCCATGGTGATTTTAATTGACCCGAATACTCAACACCTGTATGGCCTGAGCGAATTGGACAATCAAAATTCACTGAAAATGCATCTCTTTTGTTCCAATTTTCAAGCAAATGGAATGAAAGTTACCATAAAATGTGACCCGTCATATCAAAAGGTACTTAAAGGGTCCCAAAATGAAAATTGATTTTGGTCTCATCTAAAAGATTATATTTTAAGCTTTAAAATGACACCTTACTTATGGTTATTGGATGTTCGATTGCAAAGTTACAT
Organism: Ophiothrix spiculata; assembly: GCA_000969725.1. Lineage (NCBI taxonomy): Eukaryota > Metazoa > Echinodermata > Ophiuroidea > Amphilepidida > Ophiotrichidae > Ophiothrix > Ophiothrix spiculata. The sequence continues at coordinate 42,973 of JXSR01S000916.1, read as the reverse complement.
CCAAATTGGTAAAAGGCATCAGGCTGATTCAGAAAACTATAGTTCTAAGAAAATCAAGTTTAAAATTTCTATACTGGTAAAACTTGAATGGAACTAATGGAGAAAGGATTTTTATTTTGGTTTTTAAATCATTTGTCGTATTATATGTTTTGGATGTTGGAACCTGATTTATATGATAGAATATACTTCAAAGGTAACATATCTGATGGAATTAGAAATTTGACCTTGGACGTGATTTTTAAATATGCTCAACTTCAATGCCCCATATATCGTAATTTACTATGAAAACCTTGAGGTACCTTTCGATATGACGGGTCACATATAATTCAAGTGACAGAATGAAATTCTTCACATATTTAATGAATAATCTTTTATTCCAGGCTTGTGGCACCAGTTTATTGTACAGTTTACATGATAGCAGCGGGTCATTTATTCTGTTGGAACAAGAAGCTGACTCAGCCTTCGTTGTTACAAATACTGAACTGGACAGAGAAAAGAGGGAAAACTACACACTTGAGGTGAGGAAACATGATCAAAACACATTATAATGTTATATAGAAAACTTTATAAATGAAGCAAGGTCCATAAATAAAACAAGAGGAGGCAAGAAACTATCTGCCTATGAGGTGAGAGAACATTTCAAGGAACCAATGAAATGCATAGGTCCCTAATGAAAAGATTTTTGAAGGAAAAATATTTGCTAAAATTACAGTCTGCTTAATGCGAAATATAAATGATCATTTAAAAATAACCCATGTGACCATGTGTTATTGTCACGGTTAGTGAACCTCGAAATACCTTGACATGTTACCAATGTCCGAGTATATGATTTTGAAAGGTTTGACCAGGTAGTTCATATCAAAACCTTTTAGCCAAATAGGACACTGTAATAATAGCACAACACGCATAGTTCCACCACAGTGCACAAGACGACCTTGGTCATACGTAGCTCAGTGAGAGCTAGTTGGACTCAGTCCATTTTCCAAATAGGGGTGATACACAGTATGTGCACACATACACACAATAGAATGCAATAGAATGCAAGGCAACAAGGCACAGTTGAATAAACACAAGACAAATAATAATGTTTTCTGTTGTAAAACTTTCTTTTTATTTTAAACAACCACAAAATAATTGTATTTACTGTTTCAACACTTTCACTATATTAATACAAAACATATCAAGTAAAAATACTAGCTACATATTAATAAAATCTGTTTTCTAAGTTACAAAATGTAATTAAAAAAATATGAGCTGCTAGTGCTTTAAAATATGCCTTTCCTGTTATAAAATATGGCAGCTTGGCAAGTACAAAAATAATTAAGTTCCATACATGTACATAACAGTATAAATATAAATAAAAAGCACTTGCATGATTTGGAAAATATGAATCAGGGATGTTTGATAGGGTAACATACGTTTTTAAAATAATAACCAACTGATGGTAAACATCTTTTTCAATGCTTTGAAAATGTCAAATAAATCAGGCATTGAAAGCACACTCTTTGTATAAATATCAAGGTAAAATACCACCATAATACTTAAAAACATAACATGTCATTGCATTGAAATCCATCTTTTAATGGGCACACACTATTATACATCATAATACTGATAAAAATACTGAGAACATTTTGTCATTTCACTGAATATAAAATTATAATATTCCTTTTACATCAAAATGGTTGAACTTTGAAATCAACTTTATTTTAAAAATCAACTTTCAAAACTATTCAGTTTGATAGTAATTTTCATTTCAGGAATCTCATGCATTGATTACACATGTTGATTTTTAATGTAAAATTGATTTTGGTCTTCAGCAGAGTTCATGGTTTTAGAATGATACTGTAAAGCACTTTAATTTCACATTGAAATTAGCGAATTTGGAAACCCTCACTTTTTCGGTGCATTTTAATGTCACTAATTTGAATCATCTTGCTATTCAATGCTGTGTTAACAATTATTCTAGCGACATTTTAATTTAGTGAATTGGCTAAATTAAAATGCTAGCGAAATTTTCATGCTTTACAGTAAGTCATGCAGGCCTACCCTTTTAAATAGGCCTTGTGAATATACTGAAAACAATACTCTAAAATACAAGTTCCAATCAGGCTTGTCAAAAACATTAAATAATAAAACAATTACTGTTAAAAAATACCAGCACCACATTTGAGTTCAAACTATAGTTGTTAAAATATCAGATACCATCATCAAACTTAGGCAACTTAAGTATATATGAAAGTTTATGTTTCTCCTCTGGGTTAACTTTTTTATTGGCAAACTATGTACCCTAAAAACCTATTTAGCTCTATAATTGTGCTCATAGTTCTTTCATTTTCTTGTTTTGAGATTAACATCCCCCCCCCAAAAAAAAATCACAAGACACCTGAAATTCTTCATATATTTTGCGAGGCTCTAAAACAAATTTTGCCCACTTAAAAATAACCATAAACAAGTTGTAACTGACATTTTACAAAATAAAGCTATTGATGAATCTTCACCAACACATGAAAAATCAAAACAAAAATATTTCTCACTTTGCCTAACACAAAAAACATCGAACAAAAAGTACCTATTTTCTACAAATTTATCTTCAATATTAAAATAAGCATTCAAGATTCACTCATATTTGTACATCCTCATACAATTTAAATCCAGTGCTATTGTGTGTTATTCTGGAATACAATTCACATGTGTTCTAATACATTTTTAGCAAAAAGATACAAATGAGTAAAGTTTTGGTTTTCATAAAAATAAAGATTATCAGATCGCTTCCTAGTCCTCGCACCATGACTTGACTTAGTGTCAAGTCATGGGAATTATGTGTAGTAAAACTACCATTTAAGCTTTCTAAGTTTCCAAGATGAAATTTATCACCCAAAATCTGGATGTACATGTAAACAAAGTTGAGGTTGTCAAATTCGGAAACCCAGTGCTACACGATACAAGGTAAGTTTGCGTACTCCAAAATCACACATTTTGATTCTAAATGTTAACAAATCACCTACATTTTGTATCATGAGATGCACAAGACTCTCTTGGAGTATAGCTGTTCACAAATTATAAATGTTCACAAATTATAAAATTTGTGAACAGCTTCAATATTTGGATGAATTTGAGGTGTGGACTTAGTCCAAAGGTGATCTGTATTGACATGTTTAAATGGCAGTTTTACTACATAGCATTTCCAATGACTTGACAAGTCATGGTGACAGGACTACTCACATCCAAACAACATTGATTGTCAAAAGGATAAAATTTCATATAGCCTGAGACCATCTTTCAGACCTAGATTTTGAGTACTGTGTTTACAAAGTACATTGACAAATTACATGAACTAAAAGCCATTTTTGTAACATGATTTTATGTTCTTTCTCCTAGCAGCAGTTCAGCACTTTAAGAATGGTATACATTTGAAGTTAATATTGAATACGAAGTCGCCATAAATCAATATTTATGTTTACAAATGTAGTCAATTCTTACTGATGTGCAAACCATGATACTATATAAAAAACAAAAACCCTTTTCTACAATACATGTATTGTATTAATTATTTTCATGGCAGTAATCTTAGACTTTTCAATTTTCATGTACTGTGTTGTCTCAAATGACCGTACAAAATGTTGAAAATATTCAATTGCAAACAATTTTCTCAAGATATTACATGTGAATATTAAATATTGGCAAAATGGTGCTGGGATTCCGTAAATGGCATCACAGTCTGATAAATGAAGCAAAATGTTCAACACGTATGGCTTATAGCGCTAACATTTTTGCCGCTGTTTGCAAGTTGACATAAAATGCAGTTACGATGTTGAAATCTTTCTTCTCCCCCTAAGCCTTGTGAACTAAATACTTTGATTTGGCTTGTATTTATCGGGACAAGTACGCATATTATGCCCATTTGCTTTTCCACATTTGGAACAACAAACTTTGTATTTCACATCATCATCATAACTGGACAAGTATGTTAGTCTATTTTGTTTTTGAACTACTTGAACGAAAGCTTCAGTGTTTCTGTGGTTTGTGGAACGGAAAAAAAGAGACGTGATGGTGTCATTCAATTTCTCCATAGCTTGTTGACTAAAATTATTAAGATTTCCATGCAACTCTAGAGATTCAGAGATGTGATTCATCAGTACATGCATGTACGGGGTCACATCCTTTGCCTGATAAACCTGAGCGTATGTTTTAACCCATTCCCGTGTACGTGTTTCAACTTCACTAGGGTCTACAGCTTGAGATTTGATCAAATCCATAATGTTACGAAATTCTGTCCACAACCATTTAATTTTTTCTAGTTTTTGATGCCAAGGGATGAGGTTTTCCAAGTTAATCATTTTTTGTATTTTTTTGTGTTCAGGACCTGTGAAATCACGAAACAGGAGTTTTGCCGATTCTTTATCCGTATAAAAAGCCCAAGGAATAGAGAGTTCATTGACAAATTCTTCAAATGCCGAAATATTTTTACATCTTTCCTTATCTATGTTCTTGGAATGTTTCGTTATGTTGTCTTTATATCTTAGTTCTTGAATAAGCTGAAGGGTTAGCTGATCTGAAATTCTCAAAAACAGATGTAAAGGGTCTGGAACTACATTGATCACTGAAATAAACGGCAAAATTGGCGAAGCCAGACAACCCATATTTTTCTTTTTTGGGCGTTGACTGAAATCAACGATTTCTTCTACCGTGCGTGCCCCGAAATCCAAATCAATCATTGACCATTTTTTGGAATGATTGTAGCGTTCATCTGATGGGCACTTGCACCACACACAACTATACGTGCTACTGCATGCCCCAAGTCCCATCATCTCATTCAAGAATTTCAGATCAGCGCCCAAACAAAACTTCAATGGCACATCTTGTCCTTGAATTTCTACACTGTCTGGTAGATTTGCCATAATAGGTTCAAAAATTTTGCAAAGAAATTTGTACTTTTCTGGTTTACGGATCATTCCAAGAATGTGCTCTTTTCCCAAGTTCTGTCCATACACAATTCTGAAAGTGATATTAACACAATGAATACGCTTCCCTATACGGGTTCCATCACCACTAATCTTTACAACAATTTTATCTGGTACAGGTTCATCTTTACTCTTTTTTGTCATTTCATCTACAGCAAATTTTACTTTATCTTTCAATGGCTGCCAAGCCCCGATCATGTCATCATATGTGTACACAGGAAACAATTCATTGATCTCTTTAGCCCGCTTTTTTATTTTTTTCAAACTTGGTAATTGTTTTAGATTTTTAGCCAAGCGTCTATAGGCCATGTCTGAAATGCACAAAGAATCTTTTAAATGAAGTGCCTTATCAACTGACAGTTGGGCAGTTTTGTCTTGAATATCCGATTCATATTTGAGTTCCACTTTGTTGCCAAATTTGTCAGCAACACCTAACGTGGTTACCTTCATGCCTAGTGCTTTGAGCATCATGACAGTTGCCTCGGCAGTTTCTCTGAGTTCCTTCTTCTTTTTCTTACAATAACTTTTAGAGAAAGTTTTTTTGATAGATTTTGTCCCTACCACCTTTCCCGCTGCTTTCTTTGTTTTTTTCACTAATTTACTTAAAATCTGATTATGTTCTTTTTCCATCCTTTTAATGGCACTGCGCTGTTCTGAGATGGTCTGATCACATATTTTTCTACGTTTTGTTTCACGTTCTAGTTCATTTTCAAGTTTGCGTTTGGCGCTTCCTATCTTTAATGTTACATCACTTTTTTGCCATTTCTCATACTCTTTTTTAGTATAAAAGCTCCCTCGTTTAGTTTGTGACTTTAGTCTACTATACATTTCACGTACACGTTTCAATATCTGATCTGCAACATTTGGCCTTTCAATATCATTTTCTGATATTTTGTGTTTTTCCAGTATTTTGCTTAAAACAGAGTTAGCTACCGAAAAGTCCCAGTTGTTTGTATTTCCTTTTGGACATGATCCCTTTACCATTTCATGTAATGCAAATTTGTTTACGTGTATCATCCAGTCATTAGAATTAAAAACTGGCACACTATCACAAACTGCCAAGTAGAACAGTATAATACTTAGTAAAAAGCCTTGCACAGCAGCCATGGTTAGTGAAAATATTGACAGATTACAAAATATAAATTATATGTAATCACACTAATTTCATGCACACATTACATCATGTATAGATTAAAACCTAACACCACTAATATAGTCCAAAAATGCAATATAAAATATTAAAAGTACCTTACTCTACTGAATCCATCACCATACAATACACCATAAAATACTATACCTCATCTTAACAAAAACTTATAAGTCCAGTGTATTTCCCAAATCCTTAACAAAGGAAACTTGAAGGGTATATCCACGATGCAGGCGGAGTTCTTTATTGTCCTTGGTGTATGAAACCAATGGCTGCCTTTCATAAAATTTCATTCGAAATGTCTCCAAGTTCACTTTGGCATTATCTCCTGCTTTGTTTATAATTCTAATGAACCATTGTGCGCCTAGAAAATTATCAAGAGTGGCAGGATCCAAAAGTCGGTATGTTCCATTGTTATTGTCCTCCAAATTTAATTCCGTCTTCAATCTGGTGAAAGTTTCCCTCTGTACTGGTAGTGATATTTTGACATAAGAGTCGACTTTCCTTGAGCAGGTAAGATTTTCTTGAATCTGAAAAATATAATTATAAGTACATTCCATGAATTAGCTACAGCAGAGAAAAAATCATCACTAACCAGTGTAAACAAAGTTCTCAGTTCATTAAAAGGATTGCCCATCATCCTGATTCTGAAATCTCACTTTTTCCATCACATGACAATTTTTTCAATGTTACAGGAACAGCATACCCATACAAACTTACCACTTGATTGTTTTATAAAATAAAGCAATGTTTAAACTTGAAAATAGTCTCTGAATTTAGGGTTACAAAAGATCAACATAGTATGGGGAAAAGATATACTAGAATATTTGGCAGTATACATAAGATGGTCTTCAAATAAAATGTATGCATCACAAAATGTGATTTGAGAAATTCCCTTGAAAGCGTCTTCATTAGTTCATTGGGAATTGACAAAGTAATATGTGTTATCAGGAATTTCATGTTATCAGGTTACATGTACGTGTTAACTCGCACCTTGAAACGAAAATCAAATGTAATTTTGCATTCTGGGCTTACAGGAGCTCAGTCCGATTTTTTTTAAATCAAGTTTTTTATGTTATATGAGAAATGACCACTGAAAAGATTAAAGTTTCAAATTTCAGCTCAATCGGTCTAACCGGTTTGATTTTGTGAGCAATTTTGTAAATTTTGGAGCCGTCTATACCATACTAAGTAATTATGGTTACCACAATTAACATTTTCATGTGCATCTACAAAGCGAAACACAATTCAGCCGTGAAATTTCACATAAATTACATCAGAAAAATATGAGCAACATTTTGGTACCAAAATCTCAAAATGTTCCTTTTTTAACACAGATCACATATCACAACCATTACAAATTATACATACCTGCACAAGAAGTTGATGCTTCAAGTGGGAGAAGGCATCAGATTCTTCAACATCAGAGGGGATGTCCACAATGGAGGCTTTGGAAATCCATTGGTCATATTTTTCTGCCCATCCCACCCAGTGGACTTTCACTGCATCTTGTCTTTCATCAACTTGCTCAAATCTCCAAAGTTTTGCCTTGGACCATCTCTCATTCACTCTTTGGCCTTGACGTAGACTGCGATCTTTGTGAAGGGGTCCTTCGTGAACTGCAGCATAGTTCTTTCTTGTCTTTTCGCGAAGCTTCATTTCTGTTGAGAACAATGGAACAATAAATAATTAATGAATATCCTTACAATTCTCAACTACATTTGTCAACATCATTCCTGCACATTGAACCTCTAATTCATTTTCAAATCAAATTGCTATACATGTATTAACAGTATGTTTGATCATTGAAAATAGCATTTATCATGTTTACATTTTAAATTATTTAATTTTCTTGCTTTAACTAGTAACTACATGTAGATCAATTACGATATTAGTCACTTATTAAACTTCCAGCCTCAAGGATTTAATTAAACGCCAGCTTCAAGTTCAACTTCTAAATACATTTTGCATTTATATAATGACCTATTATTATTTATAATGAAAAATCAAAAGACAAAAGATCATGATAACCAGTATAATGGCCCCAACCAAACACTTGAACTTACATAATACCAGGCATGATACATTGATTAATGTAAATAAATGCAAATGTACCAAACTGCATAACAACCATGGATTCGCTAAAGATCACACACAACAACCATGCAACACACCTGCTTAGAAAATGGAATGAACTGCATGTACAGGGCCCTATGCACTAAACGACAAACACAAGACTGCGATATTTGGTACATATATAGCGGTCAATTTCTTATCGAATTTCGCTACAGGTCTCTATAAAACTTTCAATAAATGTTAACTGTTTCATTAACTATAATGTAATATTAAAATAATTATAAAAATCATTTAAACTTACTCACAATTTGGTCCAAATGTTGGAGCAATCTAATGGTCAATCTGATGTATCGCTGGATCTGGATATCATGTGCAAGCCTTTTACACAGTCTACTCGTTGACTGACGCGACGTATATATACATTGACCAAGCATGCGTAAACATCTACAACACGTGAGGTCTTGCCGAAACGATCACCTCACGATATTTAAGCTGGCATCTGAATGGTCATATTTTTAAAAAGTATATTCGCGGCTAAGTTTCTCTACCAATCAAATTAAGTTTTACATGTGCTATCTCTAGATAGTCTTAAGGACCCTGTTTGCTTTCAACTAAATAAAACGATGGCGCTAGACCAAGATATAGCAAGTTTAATGCGCATGGTTCCGGCAAAAATGCTCAAAAAGTCAATTTCCCACAGGAAAATGTTTCGTTTTTGAGGAAAATAGTGAGTATCAACCCTTGATTCGCGACCATCTTATAACTCATCTGACATTTAGTTTTACATTTTCTAAAAGTATGATATATAAGTCAAAATATATTCTCTCAATTAAGGGGTGCTACAGAGAATTTGAGCATACCAGCAGTTTTACGGTAAAAAGCTGGGATTTTCACGCTTTTCCGCTGGGATTTTCTATAGGAGCAGGATCATCCAGCTGTTGATGCTGCAATAGGAGCCCTAAGGAATTGATATGGAAGGGAAAACCATTCAAGCAAATTTATTACTTTCAAGGCGACTGTGTTTGTTTACTATGTTGAAGAATGTGTACATAGACAGATTTTGACATACGGTTAAAAATATTGTTCCACGGATTTGTTTTATAACGGGAATTTAAACTCCGACTTTTGAAATTTTTGGTGGAATTTTACCTCAACGGTCAGCAGCAATTATCACAAAAGGCAAGTTAATGTCACTATTGTTTTATTTATTAGACTATCTTGTCATGTCTGTGTATTATTGGTGCCATTTCATGTATTTACATGTGTCACAATGTATTATTTGTTGATATTTGGGTTTGAATACTCGGCTATAATATTGATATTTTTCAAATCTATAAAAATGGCGACTCACTAAAAGGTCACGTGGGTAATTTTTAAATGGTCATTTATATTTCATATTAAGCAGACTGAATTATCAGAAGTGTTTTTGACATGTGATGTGTTGTGATATGTAAATTAAAAATGCTAGCACAAAACATATTATGTCCTAACAAATTCATTTCAAATTAATTGAAATAAATTTTTGTTGGAATATTATTTTCTGGTATATAATATCATTTTCAACAATCAATTTTGATAGAGCAATTCATGATCCTTGGTTTCATCTCCAAGGTCTTATCTTTATAACAAAATTTAGATTTTGTGCTGTGTAAATAATCTGTGACTGATATATGATACAAATCCAAAACCATTCTTACAAATTTGTTGCTTTCTTGAGAAAAACAACACAGTAGCCTGTAGAGTATTGAAAAGACTGTAAACCTCTTTAAAACAATAAAACATACATACATACATACATAAAAGCTTATTTAATGTGCTATTTCATCAAGATCACAGCACGCATTTATTCTGTGTTCATCTTTTAACTAGGTAAAAAAGTGATGACTTTATAATCAAATCACAATGATAAATTACTCCTTTAAAATCAACCTGACAGACTAATTTAAACTGCACCAGATACCATTACATAACTTGTCAATACAATGACTTGTGCAAGTTCACTTTCCTAATCAATTCTTCAAAATAGGCTGGGTGAGAAACATTCATGCTGACTGCCTTCACCTGATTGATATACAACATTAATGTTAGATGGGTTGACGCAAGATGAAAATCTAATTAAGATATGAATTATATAGAGTGTACTAAATGGAGTAATTGCTGATGCAAAAGTTCCTTGCACTGATCAAGTAAAACCATCTGGTAAAGATGTCAGGGGGAGGGG
>JXSR01S000915.1:49881-60225 GCA_000969725.1 Ophiothrix spiculata | reverse complement strand
TTTTCAAATTAGGTATGAATAGCTGGTTACCTAAATGGAAGAGCAATGGCTGGAAGACTATCGAGCAAAAAGATGTGTGTAACAAAAAGGATCTCATGAAACTGGATGAGTTGTCTAAGGACGTGGACGTACAATGGGTAGGTTATAAGCAGGAAAACTTGGGGGGGAGGTCCCAACTTTGGTTTTGGTAGGGGTGTGTGGCCCCGATATCTGAAACCCTAGTCTAGGGAACAGAAGATTGACTCTGACAAGGGGGTCTAGAGAACTGAAGGGACCAAAAAATGACCCTTCAGAGCTAGTTTTTTGAGCAAAATGGGCTCTGGAAGCATACATTTTCGAAATTTTCCTTGAAATGGGGGTCTTGGGAACTCAATTTCAAAAAATGAGGCTAGGGAACTGAACTTTTGAAGGTTGTGCTTGAAATGGGGGTCTAGGGATTGGCAGACAAGGCGTGAAAAGGAGGTCTTGAGGGATGCACATACCCGTATCACCTTTCTAGTTCAGTGCCCCCGGGGGTCCACAATCCCAGTAAGATGTAACCATACATTTGGAGATGTGAGACAGACAGCAGACTCTCCTGGGGGTACTCGGATTTCGACAGGGTACGGACGCGTGGCCCTTGTTTTCGACTACCACCCGTTTTGTAAACCCAAGGAAGCAAAAAAATGCTACCCATTTGTAAACCACTTGGACTTAATATACAACTGTTATTTTGACAATTTAATCCATTTTAAATGTTTATTGCATTTAAAAAGCCCAATTTGGCAACCGATTGGTAAACCAAAGGAAAAGTTGGTCAAAACATGGTCAACTTTGAAAATCTCAACCGTTATTTAAACAACTTTTCAAGTTTTTGAGGGGCCTTTGGTAAATCTGGGAGGTCACCCACCTTTCCACTGAGTAGTATTAGCATTTTTGCACTTAAAATTACATTTAAAAAGAACAAAAATGACACACTGCAATAAAGCAGAAATTGAGCTTTAAAGTTAAGGGAATCACTTAAGTGTAAGTGAAACACTTAAGTTTAATTGTTACACTTACCCTTAAGTGTAAGGGAGTTTTATGAATACGGTCCCTGCTCTATTAACTTTTCTTTTATTTTACTCACATGCAGGAATATGTGCCAGGACATCAGAATGTGAAAGGTAACGAAGCAGCCGACAAACTGGCTACGAGTGGAGCAGCCATGCCATATACGTACCGCACCAAGCGTAGTCGCAAACAAGATTATGACGACTACTATGACGATGATTCAGATGATGATTATTAACTTGCATGTGATGTGGGCATGGTTTAAAAATAAGATTTTCAAACCTTTGTGCCTTATATTTAACACAGTCCTCTATTGAAGAGATGGACAACTCAACTACTTTAAGGTGCTGTGTTTAGCCAGGAACTCATGTTGAGAAAGTGCATTGTATATACTTTGTAAACCTTGAAGTATGCAACAAACATCCAATTAACGCACATAAACCAATATGACCATAAGAGAAAATAAATTAGTATATATTTTTGGAATCATAAACATGTTCCAGATCTTGCTGAATATTCAAATGAACTTTTGTTCAATGTTTGTCCATGTGGTAGCAACAAAATTAGCCAAAAATGATACCCAAATTATGAACGATTCACATGCAAAAATAGTATTGCACAGTGATTTGGTCTTAATCAATCCTAATCAATCATTACTAGTCTCTTACACAATACAAAACCACCAGTTCACAATGTTGTAGAATGCAAGTTATGTGCTATGGATCTCGTAGAAGGGTCTGGTTGCTTGTTGCATACTTCAAGATTTATAGAGTATAGTAATTGTGGTGTTGGATCCTAATTAAACTTGGATCCTGAGCATAATAATGATAAAATTGGATGATTATCGTCCCATGTTTATTGGTCTTGCTATGAGTTTTAAAATATTGGGCTCGACAGTGTCTCGCCCAATATTTTTACAACTCATAGCTCGACCAATAAATATCCAATTTTATAACATACATACAACCAACCACTCTTTTTTGAGTTTTTGTATCAATTTATATTTTTTTCAGAAAAAGGCAGAAAAGAATACTGTTGAAAAACTTTGAAAATAAAAGAAAGCTTGTGCTGTACATAGATTCACTCCACTTTGAGGGGTCACTCGGTGCTAAACACAAAATAAAACAGTATTTACTACAAAAACTTTGATAACAATAAAGGAGTGAAGCTAGGATTCCTTTTATCCGTTTGTGATGCGGATGCGGTGCGCTTTGCACTGTAAGGGTACTACTAGTAGTATAATTTAAAGCATATGATTGAATAGGATTAAGTTGAAGCTGAGATTCAATTTTGACCGTCCATTTTCAATGCGATTCTGCATGTGTTTCGCATGCGGTGTGTTTTGAATCGATATAATGGTTTTCAACGAGAGTGATTCCTTTTATCCGGTCCATTTGCGGTGCGGCTATCCGGAAACCCATGCGTTTATTTGAATCGGTCCCTGAAGCAATTCATCCGTTTTGAATGCGTTTTGGTCATGCGAAAACTTTTCAATTAGAGAAGATGCTGAAATGTAAACGCATTAAAATGGGACGGACAAAATTGAATCTCAGCTTTCAACCTGATACCATTCATCTCCATTCAATCCTGTGCTATAAATTATACCACTACCAGTACCCTTACAGCTAGTGCAAAACGCACCGCATCCGCATCGCAAACGGATAAAAGGAATCCTAGCTTTATTGTTTTCTATACATAAAACTTTAGTTTTCTATGTACATTGTCCAGATTTGCTATATTTATATACTTGTTCAAAATATTCGTTATTTTGTTTTTCATTTCAAGAACGGATTTGGAAGTTGTGTTTTTTCTTTAACCTTGTTCCAGTTGAATCAATCATGATTTCAGTCTAAAAATGTTAGCTGTTTAAAAAAAATGAGATGATTATCAAAAGTATATTTGTTTATTAAAATTTAAAATCTCAAAAGGACAATAGTTGGTATATTATGGTGTTGCTTTATAGTTGTTAAAGAGTTTTATATCGATTTTTGGCTGAAAATAGGAAAAATTGTCACGCAGTACACGCGCATTACAAACATATTGATGGTATATACATTGGGACAAAACATGAATTTCGGGATGGTAAATGTGTTTGCCCCCCTTGGTTTACATGCCTTCGTAAGTCCCTGGACCCCATGTCAACATACCTGTACTGTTACAGATTAGGAAGCAAATTTAGGCCACAACTTATTTTTTGAGATGGTAACATTATGCTTGATAGCTCTTGATCATAAATATGTGATGGCTCACCCCGAAAGGGGGGACTTTGCAGATGACATCAATTTTGATTTCATCATTTCATCTGTTACAGCATTTTCTAAGCTTTAAAATGACACCTAGCTTGCTTGTTGAAATTGATCAAGGCGATCAAATTTTACTACAGAAAATCTACTTGAAATTCTTATTATTTTCCTTATTTTTTGCTGCTTATTTTCATCAGTTTCTCGAAAAGTGTCCTGTCGCAAAGTCCCCCTTTTCGGGGTGAGTTATCACATCACATATATGCCTGTATTATTGTAAAATATTCATTGCATGTTTTAAAATTATCCAGAGATGCAAAATCAATACCACAATGGCCAGCTAGAAAAATCAAAGTTGTGGGTTAATTTTGTTTCAGCGTCGATCATATCATCACATTTCGTTTTAATTATGTAGAAATACTTTTGAACAGGATTTTTTTAGGTAGGGCCAATGTACGCTCAAAATATTTAGCAAATTTTAGTAGAAGTACATTCCATATGGTGGTGTTCATTATTTTCCATCCAAATTAAATAGACCCTTGGTTTTATTGGATTTTTTCAGTTTTATTTTATTATTTTCTCAAGCTTTATTACAAACAAAATAATTAAAGCAGGTACAAAAAACACAAGACACGAGTTTGGACTGAAAAGAAAATCAGCCTAACTCAGACAGGGTATCACAAAAACAGCACAAAAAGCATGGAAAACATAGAAAATTCCCTATCCCCCACACCCCCTTCCCCTAGCAACCTATTTTTTTTATAATAAAACTCCAAAAAAAGTCATGTTCAAAAGAAAAAGTTGTTTGTCTTCTCTTGACCCAACAAGATTTAATGTTCATATTATTTTCATTTTATATAAATATGCCCAATTCTATTCAAATTTCATGAAATATTGAAAAAATATCGTATTCATCTATTATATAGAGTATCGATCATAAAACTTTTTAGACTATTCGATTTAATAAATAGGTATGCGCCTTAATGTGCATTTCACATTGTGAAGTTAAATCAGTTCCATGACATTCATTTCATTCATTCATTCAAAATTTATTCCAATATCAATTACATGTACAAACAATCAGAACACTTTTAAAATACAATAAAAAAATAACAAAAACATGATATTGAGGACACAATTGAAAGGCCAAAAAGACCTGAGTTAATTATCAGGGGCGTAGCAAGGGGTGGGGGCAAGTTGCCCCGGAGGGGGCGCCAAATCGCCACTAAATGAAAAATAATTGGACCAATAAGAGGGGACATACTGCTAAAATTAGCCCATTTTTGCATTAAATTTTTTCCGCAATTTTTTTTGCGCGCTGGAAAAAAACTTCTGCAAATTTTAGCAGAAATTACCCATTTTAGCCAAAAACGAGGAGTTTTTCAAAGCTGTTGAAATTTTTGGGGGGCGAACCTTTTCAAAGGGGGGGGGGAGCACCAGTTTCACTTCTTGCCCCGGGCGCCAGGCACCCTCGCTTTGCCCTGTTAATTATGCCCTACAAACTTAGTTACAATAACAACAACAAACCAAATGCAAGAAATACAAATGGAAAGATCAAACAAACCACACAAGATATGCCCCAAAGAAAACTACTCATATTTGCACAGTAAATTCTGATTTCATTCGATTTTGAAAAGTTTGATAATATTTGAATGTTTAATATTCTTGCCCATAGAGTTCCAAACTTAGGTTGGCCCACAATTCCTAATAGCCCAATTTGAATTTTTCTTTGTTAAGTTAATGTCTCGTAATACAGAGATTGTGGGTTCAAGCCCCGGGCCGGGCGGTTTTCGTTTCCTTGGGCAAGAAACTTTAACTCTACTTGCTCCGTGGTCGAACAGTCACGTAAAGCCGTGGTTCCCCTGTGCGAATGCTCCTCAATGGGGCGCTGCATTCAGTGTATACCTGGTGAGTCTAATACTACACAGAGCACAGCCAACCTCCTAGGACAAGCAGCACCGTGCTTCAAATGGAGAAGATAAACTGAAGACTATAATCCTTGTTATTTCTAGTAGAATATCTGTGCGTTTGATCATGCTTTGTTAAGTACGTTGAAAAGATACCTGGAAGTAGGTTTGTGTGGTGTTTGTACATGAAAATACCAAGATTTAGTTTATACGGCGTATTGGGGTAAAATTGGGTTTTAGTATTAGTGTTGTGTGTCTTACAAAAACACAGTGACATTTTTAGTGGTGTGCGACTGTCAGATGGGAGCTGGCTTCCGTGCGAGAACTGGAGAACTGCGGTGTGGTTTGATACGGATTTCCTGTGTGGAATTGAGTATTTTGCAGTATTATATTGAGACATTTGTGCTAGTACTGGATTGACTTGTCATTGAAATGTTGAACGTCTGGCATGTTAAGGAGAACAAGATGGTACCAGTATTCTTGTGTAAGCTTCCACTGAGTGTGACATTGACTTTTTTGTGATTATTCATCTCATGGTTCAAATGATTTTATACTTGTAAAGCTTTACATTGACCCCAATATTAAGTAAACGGTCAGAATATCAATGTTGGAATGATGTTGGCCCGACGGACAAGATGACATTGGCAGGCTTGCCAACCGTCCCGCATTTCGCGGGACAGTCCCGCATTTCACACTTTTGAAAGGCCAAAATGCGGGACGTCACGCATTTCCATACTGAAAAAATAGAAGAAAAAAAGTTATAAAAAAAATACAATAACAGGCATGAAAATATTTTGATTTTTTTAAGATCCTAATATAACATTTATATATGTTTTTTTAACTTTTCTGACCCAAAATTATGAGTAAAAGTCGATGTTATTTGTCCATGATGTTTCAAAGTAAAAAGTAACTTCGTTCCGACATGTTCATTTTCGTTAATATCGGACATTCTATAAAATCGCGATGCCTAAAAATTTCACTGCTATAGACACTGTAAATATCACTATTGAAGTGATAAAGTTGCTTCTGTAAAAGAGATTTTATCCAATTAGAGAATAAAGGGCTTTTGGCAAGGCAGAGAGATGGCTTACTTATCTCAGGTAGAGAGTATTAAAGAAAATATTATGTGATTTTATTTTGGAGACAATACACATTAACTTAACAATTATAATCTTTTCATAAATGGGGTGGGGTGGGGGTAGTTCAAAAGTTCAAAATCTTTCAAAAATTATTAAATTATCAAAATTACGTAGCTCATAATATATGAGATTTCGGTATTACAATAAGGTCGGGAAAGCGATTTTAAAATGTACGTTTGTGTGTAATTATATAGCGAAACCCGCAATAAAAAGGCATATTCTGGCTAATCCGTACATCTTTTTTTAAAAAATCAAAATGGAAAGTTACTGTTTCTTTTCTCTTTTTTCAGCCACTGAAAATGTTCTAGGGGTGCAACTATACATATAAGCACCCATTGTACCCCCTGCAGGGGGGGGGGGTTCAAGCTGGCGGGGTGGAATCCCTATAAAGGGTATTTTCACTAGAATATTATTGCACTTATCCTTTTGAGGAGTATTTACATAGCATATTACTGTGTGAAATGGCAGAAGGCCTCTCTAGTGGTGCAAAGTATGCAGTGTGCAGATGCCCTCTGTATTTTTTTTTTGGGGGGGGGGGGAGGGGGGAGGAGAGGTTTTTCCATAGGGATGCAGCTGTACCACACAAACATCCCTGGCCCCCTGCAGGGGCTATGGCCCTACCCAACATCCCAAGGCCTTTGCTTGTTTTGACTAAATATGGATTTTTTTCTCCTGCACTCATTGGCATTCTTGATTAAATGGGTATGTAAAATTTTACCCTATGAATTGGCCTCTCCTGTGGTTCAATTTGTGTAGAAGCCCTCTGGACCCTCGACCGAATGGCTGAGGTTCAATTCTCTTTATATCAAGAGAAAACCAATAGTTAATTTCATGAAATTAGTGAAAAATAATGTGTTATTAGTATACTGAATTGAAATACATTATACCCCTGGAAATGGCCTCTCCTGTGGTCCAGGATGTGCAAATGCCTTCTGGCTTCGAGGGGCTTCGCCCCCTCGACCCCCACTCTACTATTATATAGACGGTCTTGAGATACGACTGCTCTTAATTTTACGTAACTCTACTATTATATAGACAGTCTTGTACATAACGTTTTGGTATCTGTATACACGACTAGTCTTGTATATAGTCACTACCTTTTCCTATTGGCTCCACATTGGCCTGACATTTAGCCATCAATCAGAATACCAACGTTGGAATGACGATGAACAAAATGATATGGGCCCAACGTCATTTTGCGTACATTGGCCCAACGTAACTGCCGACATTGGTCCAACGTTGGGCCAACTAAGCTTTGCTATCTAGGAAAGTTCTTGTATAATCACAAGTCCAGAAATCCACTTGGCAAAAATAATTCCAAAACGTTCCTGACGGACTCCAACAACGATTTATAGTCCAGCAATTACAAAGAAGCTGTGCTTGGCTTAGAAGCTGGATCAAACACACATAATCCACTCAGACATTAAATGATAAAATAACAGGTTGTCTTATTCGTTGTATATCGGTAACTCCAAATTAATTCTCCAAAGTATCGCAAACTCCAATCTCCATCCAAAGTATCTCTAACTCCAATCTCCATTCATCTGTTTAACTCCATCCAACAAAGTTTTGGCTATCCATCTAACTCCGACAAAGTAAATTATACTTCTAAAGAAACATCAAAAGGCCTGGGCTAAAGTTTTATCAGAAAAACTCCCACATTACGTCATTGTCATATTTAGCATAGCAAAGTATACAGTATTTATGTGTGGGGGATTTCCCAAGCACAATTACATGTCAAGTAAACAAAAATCTATTTCTGTAAACTTTGGGAAATTCCCATGATCACGTGACTCTTTCACATGATTAATTGCCTATTTTCACTGGCGGCGGATGGTTAAAATTTTAGGGGGGGATGACGGTTAATTTTTTTTGAGCAAAAATGGTTGGAGGAAAATTATCAGACGATGGTGGCCATGCCTCTTTGCTTTGCTTTACTACTATATTTGATCGGGTTACCTTCCGCAGTGTCGCTCGTGTAAATTTCATTATGTTAAAATAGTGCATTGAATAAACTTAAAATTACATAAGTAATATAATTTGCACTTTAGCTACTACACAGTGTTTCCTGCTAGTGCATTCATCGGGTAGCTAAACTGTAATGCACCTCACACAAGTCACTTTTTCTTCTTTGCATGGCTAGGTGGTCTGTTGCCATGCCTACACTTACTAATTAGTACAGAACTCTTATTTAGTAAAGAATTTTGTTCTTTCTTCTTCTCACACATTATTGCAAACTTCTCCTCAAGACAAAGGTTATAAATTCCTGATTTCCTTTCATGAAGATTTGATTGACTTAGAGTACTCCATTCAATGGTGTAGTTTACACCTTTGTCTTTCAATCCCCAAATGTACTTAGAGAGCTCGGTCTCTTTCTCCATAAAATCGCATATTAAATGCTCGCATAATCAAAAATAAGGCTAAACCATCACCCAAAAAAATGTGCAACTGCAGATCCAAAGGTAACTGCCCCCTTAACGGGAGATGCTTAGTGAAATCAGTTGTTTACCGTGCTTGTGTCAAAACAGAAAATATAACAAAGGACTATATTGGATTGGCTGGTAACACCTTTAAGGAAAGATATAATAGCCACTCAAAATCTTTACGACATGATAGGTACAGAAAAGAGACCGAGCTCTCTAAGTACATTTTGGGCTTGAAAGACAAAGGTGTAAACTACACCATTGAATGGAGTACTCTAAGTTAATCAAATCTTCATGAAAGGAAATCAGGAATTTGTAACCTTTGTCTGGAGGAGAAGTTTGCAATAATGTGTGAGAAGAAGAAAGAACAAAATTGTTTACTAAATAAGAGATCTGAACTAATTAGTCAATGTAGGCATGGCAACAGACCACCTAGCCATGCAAAGAAGAAAAAGTGACTTGTGTGAGGTGCATTACAGTTTAGCTACCCGATGAATGCACTAGCAGGAAACACTGTGTAGTAGCTTAAGTGCAAATTATATTACTTATGTATAATAGCTCTGCCCAGGCATTGAGCGCTCTCCTAGGCTGTTTGTGATATTATATTATATTATGTGATTTAAACTTAAAATTACTCAGCTACGAATGGGGTTCGTGCATGAACCCCAGCGGATTTAGAATAATAAAGTGTATCACTATTTTGTTATTATTTGAATAAGGTAAAAATATGATTTTTGTAACATTCTCAATATTAATGCGCCAATAGAAAGACGTGTAAAATGCATCCTAAATTTGCGTTTTAAAAATCCCTAGTGCCTAAGTTAAAGGGACTAGCCTAGATTCCACCTAGAATTAAAAACTTATGGAAATACTCTAAATATGCTCTAAAATGTATAATTAAGTCAAAAAAACTGCAACATTTTACACACAAATGACTCAAATTGAGAGAGAACTAATTTGCAATATATTGTTCTTTGATGGTGGTGTGACTATCCTGTGTTTCTGAATTCTAAATTTCTACCTCAGATAGATAAATATCAAACAAAGCCTCTAGACATTATTCAATACATATTAAAAGAGAAACAATTTCATCAAAAATAATTTGTTTGGCCATCACAGGTGTAGAAACAAGATTTTTTAAGTTTTAAAACTAGAAACACTGTTTTCACAGTCCCTTTAACTAGCTTCTACTAAATCATGGCTGCCCCCGCCTGAAAATTATGATTTTTGTTGTAATGCGCACGTAGCGTGCAAAAAAATCTGTGAAATCAGCTAATTTCATCTTCAAATTGTTTAAAAAATCTTGAAATTTTTGCAAAAATTGCAATTTTTAACTGAAAATTTACATGTGTGAAAATTTGCGCGAAGCCCGCAAATTTTTTGATTTTTCACATAAAATATCAAAACAAAGGGAAAATTTTCAATTTCCTTTCCTCTTCTTTCTTTTTTTACGGGGGTCCGTTCCCCCCCTTTGAAAAATTTGGGGGGTGGGGGGGACATGTCCCTCCGCCGCCTATGCCTATTTTTACCGAATTGGAAATTACCATAAAATTGCAAAATGTCAGAAAAAATTCCCTTTCTGTGGCAATCTAAGATTTTAATA
>JXSR01S000915.1:16571-29969 GCA_000969725.1 Ophiothrix spiculata | reverse complement strand
ACTACAAATCTAATCCAGCCTCTGGAAAGTTATACAGAACCTTTTTGGGGTCAAAATTGGGCCAAAAAATTGGGTGGGGGTGCATATTGTGTGTAGAGAGGCAGACTCATAAAAGTAATATCCACTTATTAGCTTAGAAACTACAAATCAGAAAAATTCAAATTATGCATGAATAGACAGGAGGGGGAAACACCTTTCCAAAACTGTTTACTACAGCCTTATTGCATTTGTAGTTTTGAAATGGCAGCTATTTTACGGGGAAAATAACCAATATTTCTATGCAAAAATTTCAGTAAAGAGCAGATGTAACCAACTTTACCATATGGAAATAATATCAAAGGGATCACTTTTTCCCATCAGATGAGACCAGTGTTTGTCAACAAGAAACACCATCCAAAATGATCTGCCAAAAAGAAGACATTTTTAGAGATATTGGACAACGCTACAACTACGACAGTCAACTCACAGATCTACACTATACAGCAGACTTTAACCGTCCAGAGAAGAAGATTCTGCAAAACCAGAAGTCATCTGCTTTTTCAGAAGGTATTAAAGAGCAGGAAGAAGATGATAAGGTAGTGAAAAAGGAAGAGAAGGCAAAACAGACTGAGGAAGCAAAACAGACCGAGTCATTTCGTGCCTATTATGATCTGCTGATAGCTCCTATTGAAGAGGTTTTACCCAAACAAGGAAACAAAGATGATGCTCCTCGGATTGTTATCATTCCTCAAGGTATGGGTTTAAGCATTTAGGTCCGCATGCACAAAGCAGAACTAGAGTTAGTGGAATTTAAAAAATATACACATTTTGCGAGAAATCCAGCGATAATTTATGTTCTTGTTTACAGATTTGAACTGAAACTTAGGAGAGGGGAACGTGGCTGAGCGGTTAGAGCATGGGTCTCGTAATACAGGGTGTGCGTTCAAGCCCAGGGTACAACGGTTTTCGTCTCTTTGTTTCCTTGGGCAAGAAACTTTACTCTGTGGTTCGGAAGTCATGTTAAAACTTTGGTCCCCTGTACGAACAGACTACTTCGTATGCATGTCATTGATTGATTTATTGATTTGTCTGTTTAAGAACATTAGGATTTTTTGTAGAACAAAAAAATGGTTTAGTCCGGTACTAACTATTAGGGTATAAACCAATTTTTTGTTCTTTTTGAAAAAAAAAATGCAAATGTTCTAAAACAGATAAATAGTCAAATTATAGAAAATTCAGCATAGATCTTTGAAAAACTACATAAATTATCACAGATACTAAAAAACAAATGTGATATTTTTCAAGGAATTAATTTCACTTAGTCCGGAACTAACTTAAGTTCTGTTTTGTGCATATAAATATGAAGAAAAGTGGATCAATTACAATTTTCAAAGATCTGTTTTTTTAAATTAAATTGAGTTTGATAGTCTGAATATATACATGTTGCTGTACGTGATCTGGTATATAGTCTGAAAAAAGCATAGGCATCATTGATCCACTAGTGTTACAGGACTAAGAAAATAGCTATTATAGCAAGCCCTATTAGTCCAAAGGCAATAGACTACTTTCTTATTTACGCTGAAAGTACTTTATATCCGGGACTTTTGCGCAATCTTCCATATTAATACATTGTGCGCACAATGTCATCTGCGCAAAACGTAACATGTGGTCGGTTGTGCAGAAATACCTGTGTTTGCAATACTTTCAAGATGCATTATGGGACATACGAAAGTGGCCTATTGAGAACTCTAATCCAAGCAAGCCATTTGTTAACCCAGCTTTAATTTCAAATAATAAATAGTCCTCCTTTCCTATTATTGGGAGGAGGAGCATCAGGCAAGCATATTTTTGCATTGTACAGGGTGGACCAATAAAAGCGTTATTGAAGTTCAGTGTCACATAACTTAAAATTAGAAAACAGTTTGAGAATAATGTTTCTATATTCATAAACTATGG
Organism: Ophiothrix spiculata; assembly: GCA_000969725.1. NCBI lineage: Eukaryota > Metazoa > Echinodermata > Ophiuroidea > Amphilepidida > Ophiotrichidae > Ophiothrix > Ophiothrix spiculata. Next base: position 28,034 of record JXSR01S000915.1, on the reverse strand, counting down.
TATCCTGTCCGTGTATGGTGAAAATTTCATGTCAAACAAAGCTTGCATTGCAAAGTTATTTTCATTTGCCCAAAAAACGCCTAATTCCACTTTGTCCACGGTCGGGAATACTTTAATGTTCGCAAAAATCATAATTAGGTCTACAATCAGCATGTTTGTTTTTTTCTTTATGACATTGATGCTTATCATTGTTCATTTTAAAGGTGCATATTATTGCCTGAGAGTACTATTGACATGCATGCATGTATCACAATAACATAAGTATGGTGTAATTGCATAATAATCTAAAGAATTTATTGGGCGCAAAGTTCAAATTTGCAAAGGCAGTGCACGTATTTGGTCATTTTCATTTATAACGTTGGTTTGTAAGACAGGAAGAGGACATGTCCAGAGGAGGAAGTTCACAAGTCGCGAGAGAACATTTATTGCTGAAGGTTTTTTTAGAACTGGTAGCTACGCGGCCGGCTAAGCTAATTCTGTAAATAGTCCATGTGGATGGTACACATGCATTAGGAATGACTTTTTTAAAGCACGTGTACCATCTACAGAGACAATTTATAGAGTAAGGACAAAGTTTCACCCCTTGGTACTGTTTTGAACAGGAATAAAGAAAATGGTGGGATGTTGAACAGGGAGATCTGCAGCAAACATTGTTGCTGTAAATGCAGAGTTCTCGACGCAACTTCCTTCATCACATTCTTTAATCTAATCAGTAACGCAAAACCAATCAGCTAATTAAGACAGATTTTATAACCAACGCTCATTGTATGCTCCCATGTAAACTTGCCCTGTTGACAAACCTGATTTTGACTCTTTTTGCACAAAAGACAATAACTTCGCAGTGCAAGCTTTGTTTGACATGAAATTTTCACCATACAAGGACAAGATACCATAGTTTATGAGTATATAAAAATTATTCTCGAAGTATTTTCTAATTTTAAGTTACGTGACATTGAACTTCAATTCGTCATGTGAGTGCAAGAAAGTCGTATCTGCAATGGCTGCACTAAGTTATATTTATTTTACACCTTGTCACAAGAATGTGAAAAATCCTTTAAAATGTTCTTGTCTTTTGTCAGTGGTTCTTGAAATGGTTCTTCAGGTGACACCGTCACCTGAAAGAACCACTGACCCAAGACTGGCGGTCATGCAGTGTGCAATTCAAATTTATGACACAAGGCAGCTATTGCAGATACAACTTTCTTGCACTCACATGACAAATTTCGCTTTTATTGGTCCACCCTGTATACTAGTTAAAACTGTCCAACATTCAGTGTTCCCGGTAAATGGGTAAAGCCGTATGTCGCGAAATTGGCACAGAAGCTTGACAAAATTGGTGAAAGGGGTTCCCAAACCAAAAGTCAAAAAGTAGGATTTTGGTTTACACAACATTCACATATTTCAGTATTACTCAGATTATATTCAAAATTACTCTCATTTTTGAGGTGATCTTTCCGAAATTGGCAATGGCAAGATGTATTTTTTATCTTTTATGTCGCTTTGGCGCAAAGTCAAAACCCTTAGCAGGAACACTGCCAACACTGTCTATATTTTATTTAAGTAGTAGTCTTAAGGCTAACCATGTCGCTAACAGGTCGGGGGGGGGGAACTTAGTAAAAAAGTGATTACGGGGATGTGCAGCAAACTTGGGTAGCAAAATCAGGCTCTCTGGTATGCCAATGGGTCCTTTTTATTTGCAAAATGTGGTATTTTGATGGGTCTATTTTTCAAATTTCCCAGCGGCACACCCCTACCAAAACCAAACTTGAGTACCCCCCTCAGGCTAACAGGTTGGTAATTGTAAAATGTGCCACTTTATTATTATTATCTGCAAGAGGGCCAGGTATTCACATTCATATGGAAGTCAAATGGAAGCTGGGGTCTGCAGCACACCAAGGAGGCACATATGCACACGGCTTAACATGACTCCCAAACCACTGAGCAATTATCTAGGGGGCCTCTATCTGCAAAAGAGTGAAAGTCTATAGAACCATTCTTGCTTAATTTCCACCAAACAGACTCTAGGATGTCTGTAGTCCCTGGAAAAAATTTAATACAATTCTAGTACAATATTCCTGAGATGCACATTTGGAACATCATTCTAGTACAATTTAAGTGCAATTCTAGTACAATACACTCGCGGTCTAAAGTATTTCCACACAAACACTTTATTCAGCCATATCTCAAAAGGCAGTTATAAGGAAACTATCAGGAAACTTATGTTGCATTTGGTCAGATCTGATAGGTAACCTAGTTAAGTGTAAATTTGAGCTCCGAATGGGATCAACCTTCTCACGTATAGGTAGGGGCAATGACACAAATAGGTTGAAAAACTTTTTTTTTTTCAGGTCAAATTTGATTTGACAACGCCTGGGTCAAGGTCACTTCACCGCTCAAGTTGAGTGGTCATGTGGAATGTGTATATGTAATAGAGTGACAAGCAGGTGATGAAATGTCCTGGTCACGCTTGACTTTTGGTCAGATCTGATAGGTAATCCAGTTAAGTGTAAAATTGAGCACCAAATGGGATCAACCCCCTCACGTACGGGTAGGGGGCAACGACACAAATGGGTCGAAAAACGTGATTTTTAGGTCAAATTTGATTATCAGATCTGACCAAAAGCAACATAAGTTTCCAGATAGATTCCTTATAAACGCCATGTGAGATATGGCTGAATAAAGTGTTTGTGCGGAAATACTTTAAACCGCTAGTGTATGTTGTACTAGATTTGTACTAAAAGTGTTCTAGAATACTGTTCCAAATGTGCACCTTAGGAATGTTATACTAAAACTGTACCCGATTTTTACCAGGGAATTGTTACAAATTATTTACACTTTATATTTTTCAGGTTTTCTGTTTAAAATCCCCTTCTGTGCTCTAATGGACCAAAACAACACACATCTAATTCAGAAATACACACTGTCATTTGCTCCATCCATACAAGTGTTACAACTGACACATCATCGTCTCAACAACCTACGACAGGGACACAAAACAGCGCCACCAAGTGTCTTAGCAATCGGAAATCCTAAAATGCCTCATTCAATAATTCATCCACTACCAGCAGCCAATCGAGAAGTGCAGATGGTCAAAAATCATTTTGATATTTATTCTAGAAACACTGAGATAATTGGTGATTGGACCGAGTCTGTAGTCGTAACAGGAGTGGACGCTACCGTTGATTTTATGAAGGAACATATGGGTAAACACGATGTGCTACATATTGCTACGCATGCGGAGCAAGATGAAGGCTTAGCAGAGGTAGGAACCATACCTGTCAAGTCTCCCGATTTAGACGGGAGTGGGCCCGATTTTTGGTAGTCCTCCCACCCTCCCGATCGGGTTTTCATTTTATGCCAAATCTTCTGCTTTTTGAAAAATTCTACCGCATTGTCCCGCTATAGCATGAAAATTTCCTATAGGTGGCAATGTGTGTTGTATTATTTACAGAAAAAAATGATAAAAATATTTTAAAAAACTATATTTTGTATTCAATTTTGGTGCAGAAATTGAATTATGAGATCGTTACGAGTCGTATGTGCGCTAGTGAGACCTTTTTTTTAAAGCTGTTCAAAAACTTTCAGTGTGTACCTTTTTGGCCTCATATGTCAGTTGTCCGTAATTGTTACTCTTTATGGAAGTCACCCGCATCAGAATTTAAGAATGTTGACAGGTATGAGGAACTAAACATTTTCAAATCAGTTTGGTGTGTTATGTGAACTTTATAAAGACATGTTTGTGTGGCCTAGTGGTTTAGCAGAGCAGAACTCTTGAATTGGGGCTGAAGGTCAAACCATAGTTCTTTTGAGCTATCAAATATTTGGTGCAACAAGTCTTGAATTCCAATACATCTGTAATTAATAATGGATGCTTGATGGTGTTGTAAATCGCCAAACATTTGACATCAAACAAAATTTTGTGGTGTATTAATTTTTCATCACCAAGCCTCTGTTATTAATAGAAAATACATTTGAACTATACGCCGGGGAAGTAGTGACGTCACATTTATGATAATTAGCCCAACATGTGCGATCTGGTCCCAAACAAATGATCATATCCTGAGTGGTTCCACTGATCATACGTATTAACAGAATAGGCAAACGTAAACATACAAATTAGACTGATTTTTCTCGGTTGGAAAACGTAAATAACGGCAGGGTCCAGTCCTGGCCTGTGACCACAACCTTCAGCATAACACGCCGGCATGTTCTCCCTTATTTTTTTTATAGACGACAGTTATGGTATAAAATCGGAGTCGGACTTTTTCCCCATAGACTTAACGAGTGGCAACGAATGGTCACACCGTTTTTTTGGGTCCAAAACACACGTGTTGGGTGATCAACATAAATTATGACGTCACTACTTCCCCGGCGTATACATCAGATTATAAGATAACAAAAATCTTGTGACCCATCATATTGAAAGGTACCTTAATACCGGCATAGTAAATTACGAGATACGGGCCATTGAAGCTGAGCATAGTCAAAATTCACATCCAAGGTCGAATTTCTAATTTCAACAGAAACGTTACCTTTGAAGTGTACTCTATCATATTAATCAGGCTCCAACATCCAAAACATAAGGTTCATTTGTTAACTTGCTGTCCTGAGCTGCTGCCATACAGGAATGGGGCAGGTTACAGGTTAGTATGGGTACAGCTGGAATGGGTGCATGTGAGGGAGATTAAGGCATCCAATAACTAAAAGCAAGGTGTCATTTTAAAACTTAAAATATAATCTTTCATTTTGGGACCCTTAAGGTACCATTCGATATGATGGGTCACATATTTGATAGCTCATAAAAACTATGGTTTGACCCTGATCCATACTTTTTAAAGCTACCAAATATTTGGTGCAACAAGCCTTTTTTTTTTTTAAATGGAGTATTTGTGATGAAAATCACCAAATAGTTGCCAGCATATAAATGTGTCACAAATGTTTGGTGTCATAATAGATTTTTCATCACCAAGCCTTTGATATTACATATATTGGAATTATGAATTATTATTTTACAAATAGTTTCCCCCAGTTTGGATTCATTCAGAAAACGTCACAAACATTGGACCAAAGTGACGTAAACCCAAAGGATCCTATTTTGGTGAGGAAACAATTGTAAAAAAACGAATTGCTAATCTCATATTCAAAATATTGACAGTGTGCAATGCATGGCAATGAGGGCAAGTGATCTTGTCATTTTTATTTTCCAACTATGGTCTTTACTATATATGACCGTCGATCTTAAACGAGCCGTAAATGTAGCAAACTTCATTTTGTGTTACAGGTAAAAATGACAGATTCACAATCTTTATGCTTACTTCAAAACACCAGCAAAGTTTCATTTCAAGAAAATTGTCGGCAAAATTAAATATATCTATTTTTAGGACAATCAGCAGAAAATATATGACTTACTGATCTTTGAACATGTTTATCTCAGTTACACATTTTACTCCCTGAAAACCTTTGATGAACCATAACTTAACTTCTGGAAAATGAGTGAACTTCATTGAAGTGTCATTTTATTCCATAAGATGGTCTTTGCAAATATTTAAAAAAGTGAAAAAGACAAGAGGCTGCATTTACAGCTGGTTTGGAATAGACTGTCTCATATTATCACATCAGACATTTTATTTTTAGAAAACCATATAATCAAACATGACTTAATTCAAACATTTTTTCCTATTTACAGATGATCCACCACAATTTGGACCATACTCCCAGGAAACCTACATCCAGAGGAGACTTCAGTATGAAAGGTTACCTAGTCTTAGCTCGCAGTAACAAAACATGTAAAGGATATCTGACTGCGGAGGAGATTAAGGCGCAGGATCTGAAAGCTGAGCTTGCTGTCCTGAGCTGCTGCCATACAGGAATGGGGCAGGTTACAGGTTAGTATGGGTACAGCTGGAATGGGTGCATGTGAGGGAGATTAAGGCACAGGATCTGAAAGCTGAGCTTGCTGTCCTGAGCTGCTGCCATACAGGAATGGGGCAGGTTACAGGTTAGTATGGGTACAGCTGGAATGGATGCATGTGAGGGAGATTAAGGCTCAGGATCTGAAAGCTGAGCTTGCTATTCTGAGCTGCTGCCATACAGGAATGGGGCAGGTTACAGGTTAGTATGGGTACAGCTGGAATGGGTGCATGTGAGGGAGATTAAGGCTCAGGATCTGAAAGCTGTGCTTGCTGTCCTGAGCTGCTGCCATAGAGGAATGGGGCAGGTCACAGGTTAGTATGGGTACAGCTGGAATGAGTGCATCTGAGGGAGATTAAGGGGCAGGATCTGAAAGCTGTGCTTGCTGTCGTGAGCTGCTGCCATACAGGAATGGGACAGGTTACAGGTTAGTATGGGTACAGCTGGAATGGGTGCATGTGAGGGAGATTAAGGCTCAGTATCTGAAAGCTGTGCTTGCTGTCCTGAGCTGCTGCCATACAGGAATGGGGCAGGTCACAGGTTAGTATGGGTACGGCTGGAATAGGTGCATGTGAGGGAGATTAAGGCTCAGGATCTGAAGGCTGAGCTTGCTGTCCTGAGCTGCTGCCATACAGGAATGGGACAGGTTACAGGTTAGTATGGGTACAGTGGAATGGGTGCATGTGAGGGAGATTAAGGCTCAAGATCTGAAGGCTAAGCTTGCTGTTCTGAGCTGCTGCCATACAGGAATGGGGCAGGTTACAGGTTAGTATGGGTACAGTTGGAATGGGTGCATGTGAGGGAGATTAAGGCGCAGGATCTGAAATCTGAGCTTGCTGTTCTGAGCTGCTGCTATACAGGAATTGGGCAGGTTACAGGTTAGTATGGGTACAGCTGGAATGAGTGCATGTGAGGGAGATTAAGGCGCAGGATCTGAAAGCTGAGCTTGCTGTCCTGAGCTGCTGCCATACAGGAATGGGGCAGGTCACAGGTTAATATGGGTACAGCTGGAATGGGTGCATGTGAGGGAGATTAAGGCGCAGGATCTGAAAGCTGAGCTTGCTGTTCTTAGCTGCTGCCATACAGGAATGGGGCAGGTCACAGGTTAGTATGGGTACAGCTGGAATGGGTGCATGTGAGGGAGATTAAGGCGCAGGATCTGAAAGCTGAGCTTGCTGTTCTGAGCTGCTGCCATACAGGAATGGGGCAGGTTATTACAGGTTAGTATGGGTACAGCTGGAATGGGTGCATGTGAGGGAGATTAAGGCTCAGGATCTGAAAGCTGAGCTTGCTGTCCTGAGCTGCTGTCATACAAGAATGGGGCAGTTTACAGGTTATTATGGGTACAGCTGGAATGGGTGCATGTGAGGGAGTTTAAGGCTCAGGATCTGAAAGCTGAGCTTGCTGTCCTGAGCTGCTGCCATACAGGAATGGGGCAGGTCACAGGTTAATATGGGTACAGCTGGAATGGGTGCATGTGAGGGAGATTTAAGGCTCAAGATCTGAAATCTGAGCCACATGCTGTTCTAATTTGCTTCCGTAGACAGATATGGGGTTGATCACAGGTTACACCCTGGTCACATAACCTTGCAGCGAGGTTACGATGTGTTTACGGCATCATACCGTATAGAATTCAGCGGACGATGTCTGTGAGCCACAGAGACGCCGGAAGCATGCCGCAATAATTTAATTCTGAGTTAAAACCTTGCGGCTTGTATACAATGTCTTCAGTTATGGTCTAATAACGACCGGCGACCGACCGGCCATCGCAAGAGCTTGCAAGCATTCACCGGTGTCATACCGGTTTTGCTGCATTGCGGATTCCATCAGATTACCAGACACCGGTCAACAACCGATGGTTATGTGACCAGAGTATGGGTATGTAGCCAGAGTGAGTGTATGCAGAGGAGATTCAGGCTCAGGGGCCGTATTCATAAAACTCCCTTACACTTAAGTGCAACTTTTACACTTAAGTGTAAGTTTAAGTGAAACACTTAAGTGTTTCACTTAAGTGTTTCCCTTAACTTTGGAACTCAATTTCTGCTTTATTGCAGTGCGTCATTTTTGTTCTTTTTAACTACAATTTTGAGTGCAAAAATCCTAACTATAATTTGTAAAAAATATTTCCTAGGATTAAACTGACTCTCTTTAGTCACCCTGGATGTGTTTTCTTGTATAAAAAAGAAAATCTTGTGAAATATATGCTATAGAATACCCATGTGACTTAAGGGCAACTCTTAAGGGTACTCTAAGGTCCCCTTAAGAGTTGCCCTTAAAATCATGAGAGTTAAGGGAAACTCTTAAATATTTGTTCATTTAAGTGTAACTCTAAGAGTTTGTCTTAAAATTCAGCAGATTTAAGGGAAACTCTTAAAAAAGTTGCACTTAAGTGTGCTTTATGAATACGGCCCCTGGATCTAAAGGTTGATCTTGCTATTCTAAGCTTCTATCATACAGGACAGGTTTGTATGGGTCCCTTACTGGAGTGGGTGCACTCAGAGGAGATTAAGCTCAGGATCTAGAATATGAGTTACCGTACCTGTTCTGAGCTTCCCCATGCAGAGGGATGCATGCAGAGCAGATTAAAGGTTTTGGATCTGAAAAATGAGCTTGCTAGCTTTTCTGAGCTGTTTTCTACATGTACAGGAATTGGGCAAGTAACAGGTGGCCATAGCGGGTGCATACGGACAAGACCAAGGCTTAAGATCTGAAAACTGTTCTTACTGTTCTGATTAGTCTAATTCTATTCTACAACAAAACATGAAAGTCAGCAAAATATCATTGACCACCCAGCACTTAAACCTGGGACCTTAGCATCACTGGTGCCAAACTCTGTCAAATGAGCTAACAAGTCAGATGGGACAGAACAGTTGATTATAAATCCAGGGCTTAAAATTAGGTCTATAGCTCTAACCCTTTTTCTACTATTTTGCGCCTAAGAAGTTTACTATACTTTTATAGAGATTATAGAAATTAATACCGATTTGAATATAGATAACGTTTCTACGTATGTGGTGAAATTATATTACTGTACCCTTAAAACAGATCACAGGCCACAAGGATTTGCGTAATTAGGGAATCTCTTTTTCAAGAATACTGTGACATTCATTAATGAGAAGTAATCTGAAGTTTGTCTAGTATTGATTTCAATTTCTTCCCATGCTTTCAGGTGATGGTGTTCTGGGATTATACCGCTCTTTCCTCGCAGCAGGAGCAGCCAGCGTCATCATTACCAATTGGGAGATTCAGGACAAAGCTACTGCCAAATTCATGCAGCATTTTTATGAAGCGTACAAAGTAAGTACAAAGTAAGCTACAGAATATATTTGGATCGTCATATCGAAAGGTACCTTAATACCGGCATAGTACATTACGAGATACGGGCCATTGAAGCTAAGCATAGTCAAAAATCACGTCCAAGGTCGAATTTCTAATTTCATCAGAAAGGTTATCATTAAAGTGTATTCTATCATATTAATCAGGTTTCAACATCCAAAACATAAGAAAAATGTATAAAAACCAAGCTAAAAATCCTCTCTCCATTCAAGATTTACTAAGTACAAAAACTTTAAACTCGATTTTCTGAGAACTATAGTTTTCCGAATCAGCCCGATGCCTTTTACCAATTGGGTGTAACTTCACAACCGAACATCCAATAACCAAAATCAAGGTGTCATTTTAAAGCATAAAATCTCAGCTTTCAGATGAGACCAAAAATCACTTTTGATTTTGCCGACTTTAAGGTACCTTTCGATATGACGGGTCACATATGAACAAGTTACAATTTTCAAGATTCTGACTTAGGATCGGCACCTTGAAAATAACAGTAGGCAAATTGAAAAATCCAACTATTCTACTCCAATTGGAGGGAAACAAACCCATACATTTTGTTATTTACACTAAACCATCTCAATCATTTTTCACAGGTCATGCAAGTTATCACCTTCACATTGTTTAGGCTTTCGCCAAGGGAACCCAACAAGTAAGCTAAAGGAAGCTTATCTTCCTTCAACAGGGCTCCAAGATGATTGTCATCAAAAGACTATTAAACTACAACTTCAGAAAATATGTGACAGGAATACACAATTTTGCTATGGTACATAAGTTAACAAATTAACAAAGTGCTGAAGGTTTAAATTTCTGCTATTTATGAAACTCTTTGTTTTAAGCATAACACATACTTTGTAATTAAATTTTGAAATAATTTATCTTTATTTGCAGATTCATCGAGACCCAGCTAAAGGCCTTCGCTCAGCTATGCTAAAAATGCTGAATGATGAGCGCCACCATAATCCTGGATTCTGGGCTGCATTTGCCGTCATAGGAGCATCCCTTGGCCTCTATTAAAGGAGCGTGATCCGATAGCCTCAACTTTTTTTCAAACTCTTTGAGATTTTGGTACCGTATCAAAATATTGCTCATGTTTTTCTCATAAGCCATGTGAAATTTCACGGCTGAGTTATGTTCCGCATTGGGGATATATACAGTGGAACCTCTTTAACACGAAATCTGTAGGGACACACATTTTAATTTGTGTTATCAGGACTTTGTGTTATCCATCATTAATTACATACAAATTTAGTGCCAGGGACTTGAAATTTAGTTTGTGTTATCGGGGTTTTGGGGTTAAGAGATTTCGTGTTAAAGAGGTTCCACTGTATATATATCCGGGACTCATTTGCGCTATGAAACTCTTTTTCTTTCACTACATCAACCAACAATTTCATGTTTACATTTTCTAAAAGGAATTCTTGGTATAAACAAAACAAAAACATCATGAATAATTAATTACTTGCTGTGCCCAAACCTCCAGCCAATCAGGGGTGGGTGGGCTAAAAGTGTAACACGGGAGGGGTCTGTCTATCAAAGGCATAAACTTTCGACCAATCAGGAGGGCTAAAAGGGTAACATTGGGGGGAGGGGTTAAGGGGGTTAGATGGAGCAAGGAGGGGCACTTTTGTTCTGGATCAGGGGCTTGGCAAGGGGGGGGCAAGTTGCCCCGGGCGCCGCCTCTAGGGGGCGCCAAATAGCCACTACATGAAAAATAATTGGACCAATAACAGGGGAAATACTGCTGAAATTAGCCAATTTTTGCCTCAATTTTTGCGCGCTCCGCGTGCCCTAAAGATTCCGAAACTTTTTAGCTTAAATAAGCAAATATTACTGCAAAAAATAAAAGCGCTCTGGGAAAAAAAAATAGGAAAATTATAGCAGCAATTACCCATTTTGGCCAAAAAAGAGAAGTTTTTCAAAGCTGTTGGAATTTTTGGGGGGCGTACCTTTTCAAGTTGCCCCCGGGGAGCGCCAGTTTCACTTCTTGCCCCGGGTGCCAGATACCCTCGCTACGCCCCTGTTCTGGATAGAGGAAAAACCAGTCATTTTCTTAAAGGAAATTGAACAAGGAATCCAAATATGACATTGAAAAAAGTGTAGGAGGTAGGGTTAAGATGTCAGCTTTGAGAATATTTGGATTTTTTCTTAAAATTTTCATTTTCTTCTATCATTGCATATCACCAGACCCTCTACTGCTACCATCCAATTCTTATCTGATTT
>JXSR01S000915.1:3629-14709 GCA_000969725.1 Ophiothrix spiculata | reverse complement strand
GCGGTCACAAACGTTACCGAACGTTACATGGACTTTACTCAGGATTTTAGCAATTGATTTAATTTTCAAACATCTACATGTCTTGACCCCACCAGTGAGCACCATTATCAACAACAAACTCGTTGATATAATGTTTTTGCTAGGTTCTGTGGCCATTTAAAAGTGAAATCTTTCAATTTTTCGGTCACAAACGTTACTTTGGAATGAGCCGTTAGCTCTAAAATAAAAAATAAAAAATCATCAAGAGCTTTCGTATTAACCTCTTAATATGAAAATAAATAAATAAAATGCAAGACTCTGAGGCAGTAGCTCCAACTGTAATTTTGAGGGAAATGTATTTAAAATCAAGGTCCACATCATGTCAGACATTCAGAAACGGACTTAAGACATTCCGGTTTGGGGAAACTTTAAACATGAAATTTTGAAGAGAAAACAAATGAAATTATTATTGCTTACAATTGTGAAGTCCTAGATATACTTTGTCATTTTTGTTGTCATTTTCATTCAGAATTTTTCTCATGGTGTTACATTTTCACCACTATGTTAAATTTTCATTCGGAATGAACATTTTCATTTTGATTTTTTCTCATGGTGTAAAATTTTTGTCACGGAGTAAAATGTTTCACCATTTATGAAAATGTTTCATGATGGTGTTCAACGGGGCATAGATCGATCTCATTAGGTCGAGAATAATACTATAATTACCTTGGTCTTTTCATTATAATCTGAAATATGTCCTTGACAGGTACTGTGGATTTTATTCTGCTGAAAAGATTTTCTGATTTTTCTCCAAAGAAAAACATTTTCATTTGAAATTTTATCACCGTCTTGATTTTTTACCATTCTATTTGTAGTTTTAGCGGATTATCCGGATCGATAATATCGTCTAGGAACTCGAGGTCAATATGCATTCAGCTCTATGGATTTTAAAGATGGTAAAAATGACAAAGTATATCTAGGCCTTAAGAGTTATTCTGACATCCTTTTTGGCTTGATTGGATACTTTCAATGAGCTTTTGATATAACACTTTTGAACAAAAAATGCAAGTAAGTGATAGAAGTTTTCATCTGGAGATGAAGTAACTTGTCATTAAATGTTTTGATTACCACCTACTTTTGGTTATTGATCACGGAATTGAGATCATGAAATCGGACCAACCCAATTTTTAAGGGCTTCACAGGACTTGTAATAACTTCAGAATTAAATGTACAAATTTTACGAAACAAAAAGCTGTTTGAAGCTGAGATTATGTATAACAACATTTGATAATTGTTTTTGTTACATGTGGCCTAATTCTCTCAGAAAAAAATCTTGCGTTTTTAATGGCACACACCGTATAATTGATTCCCCCTCTAGTCTGATGCTAAATGTCTGAGTGACAATTCGAAATTAGTACCGGTATTGACTGCTCATGTAACACAAAGTAAAGTGTGCGAAAATTGAAAATGTGTAAGTAAAGATTCTTTTCCAGGCTTTTATTTGGAAAAATTTCATCCTCAGCTTATAATTTTGGCATACGCACATGTTCAACTTTGTCAAAATTGCTCAAATTGGTGCAAGCTCAAAAACCTTAGCGGGAACACTGAACTGCCTGAGACTATACCAATTGAAGAAAAAATTGATCTGGAATCAATCAAGTCAGTTCCATAATTCCTCAGGCAACGTCAAAATTAAAAGCAGGGTATGGGCCGTATTTACATAATAGGGCCCTGCACTCTGAACAATGCCGTATGCCTTTTTTTAATATGTACTACATAGCATAGCTTACATTTCATAAGTATTATATTATATAAATTGATAAAATTAAAAACTTTAAAAATGGACCTGCCACATAAGGTACAATTTTGTGACCTTTGTATATTTTTGTTTTACATGAAAGAGAATAAAGTAAGGTTTTAAATGAGGCATTGTTTTTGAAATTGAACATTCAATTGAAGAGTTGATGCATGAAATGACTTCTTATTTCTATTATAATTTACCAGTTTAATTTGCCCGTATTTCAAAACTTGCTTAAATGCAACATTGTACCTTCTTTTTATGCGACAGGTCAAAAATATTAGAATGTGTAGTTTAAACACATAAAGATAGAAAACTATACCTGAGAAACAAAAATGTAGAAAGAGAAAGATGTTTCTGAAAACATTTCAAATTTATTAAGGTATACACATCATGTGAGTGCAAGAAATTTGTACCTGCAATGTGTTATATTTATTTAATGCCTTACCATATTTTCTCCCATATGTCAATAGCTCTTGAAATGGTTCTTCAGGTGACCATCACATGAAGAACCATTTCAAGAGCTATTGACCCAAGACTGGACATTATATCAGCGTGTGATGCAAATTTATACAAAAAGGCAGCTATTGCAGATTAGATACACCTTTCTTGCACTCACATCATGATGACATGTCAATTGCAATATGGACTCATAACTAATTGTGTTTCCCTTCCCCTTGGTGAAGCGGTTTGTGGCATGTGCTGCAAACATGGGTAGCAAAGCAAACTCACGACTGTATTGTACCACATTATAAACCCTAAACTTAGATTTTGATATCCCTTTTACGTTTTCATTTTACAGTAGTCTGAAATATTCCAATAACCAGCATTCACAAAAGAATACTATTTATGTCAACCAACATATTCGACATTTACGTTGTAGTCTATGGGCAAAGCCACATTTATTGAAAATTGTGATGTGGAATTTTTCACCTCTGTCGAGTAAATAAGAGCAAAATGACCCATCAACCATGGGTTCAAAGCTTCATTGATGTCTTCCGATATAAATAAGACCATTGAAAATTGTAACTGCCCATGCTTGATGACAGACGCATAAAGTTTCTGACAAGTGACCGGTAAACCGGTTCATCGGGTATACGGTACATGTACACGTGAGCCGGTATACCGGCTCGTCGGGTTCAAAGGGTTAATTTTGTCTACTTTTCAAAATATGGTGCAAATCTAAGCATTTCTTCTTTTTTTTTTTTTATTGTGGCAATTTAGTACAACTTTTGATATTATTAAGAGGTTTGTACGAAAAAATGGCCACTCCAGATTTGGGTGATTTAGCACATAGGTCATGTGTTCACTTTTCTTGAAATTTTTTCTGGGTAGCACTAAATACATTAAGTACATACTGTATCAAGAGATGAATACTTGAGTGATTAGTCATTATATTCCTTAAACTGAGAAAACATTATTGCACATCAATGTCTAATTACATTGCACAAATATCTTTCTAACACTCATGGAATAACAATGAAATGACCAATTAAATTGGTTTGTTGTTAAATAACTTTATAATATTTATCAATACAACCCAATGCACTTTGCATATCGCATATGTTTGTCTTATTTCAGCAGAAATAAAGTCAAACTTGACACGTTTAGCAGGTTGTTTTGAAACTGAAATTTACTTGAATCAGGCCAGTCATTTTAATGGTGTCCATTTGATACACTGTTTCCATTCAAAATACCATTTCCATTCGCTATGCCATTAGAATGGCAAGTACCATTTTCAGTGCTAAGTCTAGGTTTCTTGGTGACAGGAGCCTCTGGAATTATGTTATCAGTTGCCATGGTTACTGTCGGCATTGACAAAGGCTTGCTTAGTTTGTCCTCCAGTGTCATGTGATTCTGTGGTGGTAGTCCAACACAAGCTCTGTAGAAACAAAAACACAGAATCAGATGTGGTTAAACAAGCATTCCATAATACCATGAGCTTAAATCATTCATTTTATTTTATGTCTTATGTGACCCACCATATCAAAAGGTACAAGATTTTGGCATAGAATGTTTTGTGATGTGGATGGGTGGAGTTGAAAATTAATGAAAAAAGGTCTAGAGGTAGATTTAGGATAGGTGAAAAAAGGGGTAATTTAAAATGTATATTTTCAGCAAATTAAATAATTTAGTGGGAAAATATGATTTGATTTTTATTTTGCTGGTCCTACCAGCCCGGGGGGAGGGGGGGTTACTTACATTGACAATGTTTATGTATATGTGCCTGCCTTTTGGGGTGGATTTTTCACAGATTTGGTATAGCAATCGAGTGTTTTTCGTCTCGGATGAAAGCATCCAATTTATGAAAATTGGGTGCTTTGGGGGAAAATTTGCAAAACAAATGCACCCAATTTGAGTAAAATTGGGTGCTTTTCCACCAAAATTGGTATATTGATGGGTGGGTTTTTGAGCCAAAAATAGGTATAGAGATGGTCAGTTTTTAAAGTCTGGCAGGCACATACCCGAAAACGCCCTGTCAGGGATCCACTTCTTGCAAAAAAAAAAGTCTTGTGGGACAGTCACATACGCAGTTAATGACTTAACTCAAAATTGAAATTAGCAATTTTTCAACATTTTTGAAAGAGTATATTGTATATCTGTAGAACATGCCTGCCAAATTTGTTTGAAACTGATCAGAAATGCTTGTAGATATATACAATTCTGAAGAGGTACTTGTAAATCCAATAATCCAACAACATTGTATAGGCATTATCTTGAACATCCTAAATTTCAAATGCATTTTCTTGGCAGTCTGTAAAATGGCCATAATTTGCGGCTCAAATTTCGAATAGAAACTTTGATAAAGCAAATGTGGCAGTTTTATTTATGGCTACCAAAGATACATTTTCATTTCTTTCTCTAATATGCATCATGTTTTAAACCTGAAATTGAAGATGGCTGTCAAAAAAAGTGTTTTGAAGCTTTACTACTTGTGACTGAAAATGGAAAATAAAGATTAAAAGCTTGCTGAAGAGCAAAATAAATGCTAAATGATGCCAGTAATATCCCAGGAGCTACTGACAATTCTGAAAGATGAAACTGCAAATGTGAAATATCACAGAAGTTGCTTCAGTTCATTCACACATGCAAAGACATTGATTAGCCTCAGAACGAGGAGAAACACACAGAAACCTGAAGCCCATATGCAAGAACAACAACAATCTTGTGGAAGTAACACTACCCCCAGGCGGTATAGGACACGATTAATAGAAGCCGCTAAATTTGGGGACGAGGATTTCTAAAACGCAAATTTAGGATACGTTTTACGTGTATTTCTATTGGGTCTCTGAATCCTGTCAATACTGCAGGTCACACAATTGGAATTGACACTGTCAGAAGAATTGATACCAGCATGGCTGACAATATTTTAGAAAGATACAAACAGAATGGATATCTTCATATCAGATGACATTGAACATTTTCTCCATGGCAAAGTTAGTTAATTGCCCCCGTGATAATACAGATGTATTTGAGGAGACCATACCATAGATGGAAAATTACTTTTCATTGTACACACACCTCAATAGTGACCTTGATTAAGGCAGATCAAGATCATTACATCCTGAAACCAATCAAACCATAGAAACATTGCATAGATTTGGAGCATGCCATCTAAAGTACCATCTAAAGTGTCGGGTTGAATTTGACAGGAGAATGAAGAAGAAGAATACAAGCTGAGACAAATATACCAATTTGTCTCAGATACAAGTCAGCATGTACAAGCAAATGAGAGCCATAAATGCATGGATCAGTTATGTTATTTTCTATGTGATGGTAGTGTATCACATGAGTGATGTATTGATTGTTTTTTATAAGAATATCAATAAAGAGAGTAGTGTTCCAGCTATACCAAAAGTTTTGTCTCATGGAAGTCAACATTTTATGATGAGGCAAAGAGATGCATGGGATATTGGGCTACATAATTGGTAAAACCATACAAACAAACATTTACAGTACCCAAGTAACAAGTCTGGATATATATAAAGGCCAGAAGTCTAAAGACAGGTGTTTAGAAAATTGATTATAACTCTTCTGAAGACTCCGCAGAAGAAAATGATTTATGGCGGCCCAACACAACTAATAAGCTCCAGGAACTGGTTCACACAGTTATGAAAATCCACATGGATCTTGAGGAAGACTTCGGTCACACATTAGCATGGGGCGGAATAGAACTGGAACATATATTGACAAGGTGATACCTGATTCACTTTATCTAGATCTGTCTGGTTCACACAGCTATGAAAATCCACATGGATCTTGAGGAAGACCTCAGTCACACATTTGCTTGGGGCGGAATAGAACTGGAACATATTGACAAGGTGATACCTGATTCACTTTATCTAGATCTGTCCTTGGGGGAACATGTGTCTTGATTTGAAGGACAAAGACAAAAATGTCATCAAGTAGAAAATATGCAGCATAGCTTATGCATGAATATTGTGTACAATGTTTCAAATGCTAGAAAATTCACACCAAAGCATGTTGGTCTAGCATTGTGCTGAGCAACAAGCCCAGGGCAACAAGATCTCGGAATCCTGTCAATCTTTTTCATGCTGCAGGTAGCACAATTGGAATTGACACTGTCAGAAGGATTGATACCAGCATGGCTGACAATATCCTAGAAAGATACGAACAGAATGGATATGCTGAGCAACAAGCCCAGGGCAACAAGGTCTCGGAATCCTGTCAATCTTTTTCATGCTGTAGGTCTCACAATTGGAATTGACACTGTCAGAAGGATTGATACCAGCATGGCTGACAATATCCTAGAAAGATACGAACAGAATGGATATGCTGAGCAACAAGCCCAGGGCAACAAGCCCAGGGCAACAAGGTCTCGGAATCCTGTCAATCTTTTTCATGCTGTAGGTCTCACAATTGGAATTGACACTGTCAGAAGGATTGATACCAGCATGGCTGACAATATTTTAGAAAGATACAAACAAAATGGATATCTTCATACCAGATGGCATTGAACCTTTTCTCCATGATAAAGTTAAACTTGCCTCCTGCGATAATATAGATGTACTTGAGGAGACAACACAAAAACAAATTAACCAAAATTTTGTAATGTGGGTGCCTCCGCCCACACGCCTAGCGTTTTGGGAGGCATCCATTTATAATGTAAACAAGACCATCAAAACTGCTCGTTCCCTCGCTTCCTTTAAAAACACACTTAAGAAACACATTATCGGTTAATACAGCCTCAAATCCATAAATAATGAGTACGCTCCTATCACGTAATGCCTTTTTTTTGTCCCTTATGTTGTCATGCACCCTCATTTTCTGATACCTTTATATACTCATACAGTATAATTCATGAGATACACGTCTGTGTAACCCACCACCCCATGCATGCATTATTTGATTTATGCTCCTCTATTCATAGCGGGGTTTTAAGGTTACTTTTTGTGTTTGTTTTGTTTAATTTGTTTTTGTGTTGTTTTCTGTCTACCTCTATGTATGCAACTGACAGCATGATTCCAGCAATTTACCAAATATGTATATTGTTATACAAAATTACACTATGTATATCTTTGATATTTTGTACATTATGATACTTATATATGTATTTCTTGTGTATGATGAGATGAAACAAATAAATGAAATGAAATGAAATGACAATAGCTGGAAAAAATACTTCCCATTGTACACAGATGATGCTATGGCAAAGAGAACCAATCATGAAACCATAGACAAATTGCAAAGATTGGAACAACAAACTTGCCGAAAGGCACCACTCCTATCACTTGAATTCAATGCTGACAAGATACACATGTAGAAGCAGATACTTGGTACATGGATAGTCACAGTGAAGTGAGGTTAAAAGCAAAGTGCAAAGATGATTAATAGCCTGATATTTAAGAATGAACCCCAACAAGTACTTTCTTGTTCTAGTTTCATCGCAGCAAGCAGTATTGTTAATACCCCACCAGGAATGCTTCCAAGGCTCAGAAGATAGCAACTAAATGATGACTACAGAATTCAATCACTTCATGAATATCACACGTCATTTAGGCCAAAAGTATGTAATGTAGCAGCAGATCAACTATTTTAAAGTGGATGCAAGGAACTCAATTGGGCTCGGCGATCCATATAAATATGATGACATGATCATGTATATGAGAGATCTGTGTACAAGAAGACATTCACATGTATTTTGACTCAAAACTAGTTTATCTGATCAAGGAGAAATTGATCATGACATTACAAATTCAGAAGAACACACACAATTGCATCAGAGATATGTGTTATCAAATGACTAAAATCTATAGATGAGTTATATAAAACAAATATTAACTGCTTATATTTGTGTGATGGTAAAAATATAGCAACCCTCATTGAAAGATTGATTGTCCATTTCACTTGTCTATCGGCTCGTGAAATGGAACAATCAATCTTTCAATTTGAGATGGTACGCATGTATATTTTTACCGTCACACACAAAAGCAGTTAATATTTGTATACTGACTCCTTACCTGAATATATTTTCAATGCAGGCTCTCTGTTTAAACAGTGCATTGATAACTGGTGTACCAGGTGGCACCAAAGGTGCCTTGCAAAGGTAACTCAGGATGGATAACACACTGTGGAAACTTTGGTATTCTGTACATGCTTCTGTAAGGAATCAAAACAAAAAACAAAGAGATATTTATATCGCAAATTTAAATGTGGTACTATTATTCTAAGTAGGTCACTTGATAGGTCATACTTGCAAGCATGGCATAGTGCCAGGATTTTTTATTAGGAGGGGCAACCGACATATGAGACCCAAAGGTACACCATCCAATTTTTTAAGTATCTTTTAAAGTTTCACAAGTACTAACAAAACTAATGGTCAACCAATTTCATTTTCTTTTTCATTTTCTGAAAGAAAAAAATTGATACAAAGCAAAATTTTCACAAAGTTTGTTATCTCCTCTATTTTCTTTTGCTTTTTTTCGCTCTCCTTCCCTTCTCTTTCAACTTTTTTATTTTTAGGCCCTTCCTTGGAGAGGGGAAACAATTCCCCCTGATATCCCATGTGGCAGTGGCCCTGTATACTTACATGGTATTGCCACCCCTCCACCACCCTATTTGTTTAAATTCCTTGTCATTAAAACGACCTTTGTAAATTTTCTAAAATTTTGCTAAATTTGTCAAAAAATTTACTAGATTTGTCATTATTTGGTCAGAAATCCAATAGACCATATCGATAATTGACCTACTCCCGCCGTTGATGGGGTAAATCCACAGAACCGGACGGGGAATCGGAACTCAGAACGAGGCAGAGTATGATAAACACACTACTTGCTCTCGCTCTGAGTTCCGTTCCCAGTTCGATTCTGTGGATTTACCCCATCAACGGCGGGAGTAGGTCAATTATCGATATGGTCTATTGAATACCGGAATGCAAGACTGACATAAGTCCCCTTTTTTCAAATATGAGTTATACACAGGAGAGACTTTCTTATAACCAGATTAGGAAATTAAGTCTCAATAAGATACTAATTTCGAGCAGAGGGAGAAAAGCTTTCCCATTGGAGAAGATTTTTTAATATTTTATGTACTAAAATCTCACTTTTCATGCACATTTTGACCCTTTTAACCATTTTCATGCAACTTTCTACCAATTTAATATAAAAAAAACGTTGAATTTTTGATTTTCAAAACAAAAATGGGAAAAATGGTCCAAAATTTAGGAATTCCTAGTAAATTAGGAAAATTGGCATCCCTGTATTAACTATGGCTACCTTGTTTGTGAAGGACTAAAATTAATCCGCACCGGAAGTGCCCAAAAATCCTTTATGCATTCAAAAATTGTCAAAATCCATGGACTTGCGTCAGTTTTGCATACACATGTATTTTATTGAATGTATTATAAGTAGTTAAAACCATGTTCTTGACCAAAATTGGTGTTAGGTGTAGGTTCTGTCTATATTGCTTAGAAAACATGCACAAATTTCAAAGTGGCGGTCGAAAAACCTATTAAATGAAAAAATCCACAGCAAATATGTGAAAATACTATTTTTCCGACTGCTTTTTCAATGAAATTTGTCTCAGACAAGCAGAGCACAAGCACAGATAAACTGCACAAAATATTAGATCAAGATGGATTTCACCCCCTTTTTACATAAAATTGAATACATAAGCACATATGAATGCAAGACTGACCCAAGTCCACTGTATAAAATGACCCCCTGCAAAGCATTGCAAGCACAAATACTAAAGAAAATCATGTTTCATATGGCAATTGGTTTAAATAACCTACCCAGCGAGCCAAATTAGCACAACTTAACCATCAGACATACTGTGAAGTTTTTTTCTGTTTTTCTTAAAAACTACTCCAGTGGACTTGGGTCACTCTTGCATTCCAATATTCAATTGGGTTATTGGGCAAAGGCCAAGGAGCTAACTTGAAGATTCCTTTTGCTATAGAGCTGCTTTAACTCACTTGTCTTGAATGAAATCCAAGATAATAGGCGATGCCTCCCTCCCCCAACCCCCGGGGTGGGCATTGGACGAAATGGGCATTGGACCAATTGGTTCGAAAGAAATGGTCATTGGACAAAGTGGAAATGGACGAACTGAGTTTGGACGAAATGGCTATTGGACAAAGTGGGTATGGACGAAGTGGCAATAGACCAGATAAAAGGTGCTGTGACTCACCTGTTTTAAATGAAATCCTTTGGCACATTTCAGCCAAGATGATCAAATCTAAGATAATGGGTGATGCCAGGAGTGAGTCTTCACACGTATTGTGTAGAGCGATGGTGTTCCTCCCTCCCATCATGATCTCCGATGTATACTCATCCATGGCTCGCTTGCTGTCTCCAACATAGGGCACGTATTTGATGACCACCTGAAAATAATAGATGGAAAGCTTTATTATGCAATCTGATAAAAAAAAATATCACAATTAATTAATTTTTGCTGTTTATCATTTCTCAATTTATTAAGGAGCTTGGCAAATCCTAACAATTACTCAGTTTTTATTAAATTTGTAAATTCAAACAACAATGATTTTTGTTTCCAACGAAACCCACCCTTCGGAGTCCCATGCATTTATTATATAAAATTTTCGTG
Organism: Ophiothrix spiculata; assembly: GCA_000969725.1. Taxonomy (NCBI): domain Eukaryota; kingdom Metazoa; phylum Echinodermata; class Ophiuroidea; order Amphilepidida; family Ophiotrichidae; genus Ophiothrix; species Ophiothrix spiculata. The sequence goes on along the minus strand of JXSR01S000915.1, from coordinate 3,863 downwards.
AGGCCACCGGCCCATAGAACTAAATATTAACATATCAAATAAATGGTCCTGGAGGACTTTAAACATTACAATATTTTTTGCCTATCTTTTGACAATTGGGGTAAAAATGTGATAGTAAATGGGTGGTCTACATACACAGAACTGAGATAAAAGCGATAAGTATACAATAATATTAATATCTGTGCAGGAAATCACCCCTGGGGGCAGGGGGGGTTACTTGGTACAAAAATGGTT
>JXSR01S000914.1:131176-147732 GCA_000969725.1 Ophiothrix spiculata | reverse complement strand
ACCAATTATTTGATTGAAACTGTTTGATATCAATACTGGTATAACAGATGCTACACATTCCTAACTATCTACTCATCATTCATATGAAGTACAAGGCCCACACATATAAAAATACACAATTGTTTTTCCAAAATCTGTGTGACATGTGGCAAGATGTGTTTTTTAATGTGCGGCTCTGTTTAACAGTTGCTAAGCTAGAAACCATAATCTTGCACTTTTAGAACCTGATTAAATGTCCTTTTTTCAAGCAATGCGACTTCAATGAAATATAATCCTCACCAAGTGACCCCTATTTTTGTGAGATACTCACTGACAAGACACCTATGCCAATCTTAAAGATCTTTGAGTTTGCTACCACAGTGACACCCAGGATTTTGTGGTTCAAACTAGTGACAAAGATGATAACCAGTATCTGAATACTTCGTTAATAAATAGGTTCATTTTGAAAAAAAAATCAATCTTTTATAACTGCATGACAAGGACAGGATAAAATAAATGCATCTTATTATGCAAGTACAGTATATATTGAATGATTTGCATTTTACTTAACGTAGCTCTAACGGCTATTTACACATGTTAGAAATATAGCTATAAAGTGAATAGCTTTTGGGAATGGGAAACAAAACCTATTTCCATTAAAAGAAAACCCTTCAAAGGTAACATATATCAGGTTTTATAGTATTCGGCCAATTTCTTATGTTTTTCTTTATTTTTTGAAATTTCCCTAAAAAATTTGAGTTTTTGAATTTTCATGTCAAGAGGGAATGAGCTATGACATTCAAATTTTAGAGGCTGGTGAAGGATTAAAATAGCTAAATTCTCTTGTGGGCTTTTTGCAATAAAGTGTTTTATTTCCTAGAAAAATGATTTTTTAGTTCCTAAATTTAGGCATATTTTCAAACACCTATACAATTTTCTAGAAACACTTTAATTTTAAAAGCCGACGAGAGATTGTTGCAAATTTGATAAGCTTTCATTTGACACCTTGTTTGTTAAAATTGAAGTATGGGAAGTATGAATGAAAATTCTGAGAAATCTGACTATTCAGTGTTTCTAGAAATTAACACAATAATATTTGGGAAGTAGAAACATTTGAAGTCTCTCGTTCATAAACGATGAAGGGAATTTTTTCAAAACAAAATTTATGACAATCTGATCGTTTGCAATGCAAAGGGGGAAAAAAGTAGTTTCATTTGTGAACTACTGCCACAGAAATAAATTCTTTTGTAAATAGTATTATTTTCAGAAATTTGTCAAATTTTGTGAAATTTTCATGGTGGCCAAATTTGCCCTGTACAAAGTCTATGGGAAATTTAAAAATAAAAAATAGCATAACTCAAGAACGCTTTGATGGAAAAAAAAAATCAAAATTTGGAATACAAGTTTTTTCCATCATTCTGCACATTCTGTGAAATTTTTAACAAATTCTGTGCAGGACACCGTAGCCGTTAGAACCACCTTAAGTATTCAGAAGGAACAACAGTTCCTATCAAGAATAACAATCTATTTCATCAACATTGATACCAGTGTGGATTAAAACCAGAACATGAATTCGCAGACAGGACATGGCATTTGGAATTGGTCAAGTCATTGAAACGATTTGTAATGTTGTGCTAGCAATTTCCACCAGTTCAATCTCATTTCAGTACTTCAGTATTTTGTAGATGATGAAAACAACTGGATAAGGCATTGTAGCATTATATCTAGATGAAAAGATTGAGCTCTTGACAGATTTGTGGGCAAGAGGGACTTAATATGCTCCTGCCAGCATTAGGTTCCACGAAGCAAGTCAATCAGTAATATTAGAGACAGACTCTTTTAAATAGACATTTTCAGTTGCTATCTTCTGAAGACAGTACAAGCTTTAATGTATTAGCTCTAATTTTTCAAGCACTAAAACCAGAACATTCGCAGACAGGACATGGAAAATATATATCTAAATACAAAGCTTGTTGACCATGTTCCGAACCCTAGCATCAATTTTGTGACTGACACAATACCTTAATCCACTTAGTGACACAGTGCCAACTGAGATTTCTCAGGTATCCTTAGGATGCCACAGGAGCCTGCTAGAAAGTAAGTCTTGTAACCCGCTTGTAACCCAACCATTGGTAAAAGGCAGGCTGGTCGACTACGTATATCATATCTCACATAAATACAACACTACTTGAGGATAATGAAATATTACTGCAGGAAGAACAGATTGTGAAATGATCGAATGCATGGAGAAACGGTGTGGTTGCCTGCTCTGCAGCCAATTGATAACAATGATGATGTTTCTAACGATGATTTATCTTTGCTCCCTTTTTAAATGTTCCTATTATCAAATTGCAACTGGTAGAAATTGCTAAATAACAAAAACAAAATCCACACTTTGACGAATATATAAAACATAGAGGATCGTGTCATCTGAAAATACTTTTAATAAGCTTCAGAATGTAACCTTTATGTAACAACTTTGGCACCATATAATCCTGTATCATATCATTTTGATACAATGTATACATTACTCATCAGAGCATATAATTCTTACATCAATATCACTGTCACCAATACACCTACAGAAAATCTGACAAAGCCTGTCAAGTGCATCATCTAAATTGAGTATGAAATTCATATCCATATCCAATATTTCATAGTTCACGAGTGTTCAGTTACTTTGGATTGTTTATATGACATCATTTTTCATCGTCTTCCGATTTCAAAGAGCGCTTCTTTTGTATTTATCTTGTCTGGGGCATTATGATCCATGCTTGTCTAAGCAACACTGAGCTTTATACCGTCAGATGGAAAGAAAATGCCAATATATTTTGCTGTGATGCATGTTTTAGTATCTGATGATATTATATACATATCTACAAGAGATATTTGCTTTTCTTGTCATCTTTTTGATTAATAAAATGTCCTCAATTTAGACAATTTATCAAAACAAACACAATATTTCAAAATTTAATCTGTTTTTGCACAGATTAGGGAGATTCAAAACTCTGCCACCATTTTGAACCACTATGGAGACGAGGTTAATGGGAGGGGGGATCTAATATTTTTATAGGTAAAATAAAGCATTTAAAAAGAATTGCTAGTTTAATTTTCTAAGTTAGAGATCATTAAAATGTTAAAATAAATTGTCTTTTTTTTAAACCGAAGCAGGAAATGCTTGCCAATCTAAATTTTAATCTTACCAACGTGAAAGATTACATTGTTACTTCAACTGTATCTGTCATGAAATAGCTAATCACACTACATCTTATTATATAAGATCTGATACACACAATATGAGGGGTGCTCTGGCAAAATGAGAGGAAAGTTGCAAATTTGAAAATTGAGTTTATGCCATATTTCAATTCTCTATAATCTCAGCTTTTGAATAATATATAACATCACACTTTCTTTATCCATTTGTCATTTTGAGCTCGAAATCCAAAGCAGTCCACTGAATATATTGCAATAAAAATTAGCTGCAAATCGATTTCAAAGATACTGATTACTACAGTGTATAATAGCAACATGCAATCAATTAACCGAGAATAATTACACTTCCCAGCAAAGTTGACCTTCAAAACTTTAGGTATAGGTAAACACTAATGTATGAAAGTGTTTTATGTCAAAAAACGAAATTCAACCTTTTCACCCTTATATACTTTAGATGCCACCTATTCAAAATGTAGATTTGTGACTTTCCTCTCATTTTACCAGAGCAGCCATCATGTTTATTTCCTTAAAGTGTATGTGAATCATTATAAATAAAAATGGAACCTTGAGTTTCAATGTCAAAAGTAAAAATTAAGATGAGCCTTAGATGTCAGATTTCCTGCCTGAATTCCATCATGAAAGTATAATTTGAAGGTAATCCTTTCCATTAATCAAATCCCAATATGTGCTCCATTTATTTTCATTCAATTTTGGAACATTTTTAAAACAAACATTACTAACCTTACCGTACTTTGCTGTGACATATTACATATACCATATTGCTTGATTAACTTTCACTATCAATAATTAGAATGCGCGATGGCACAAATTAATAGGCAGAGTGAGGTATGAAGGTTGGCCCTGCATTTTGTCTAGACGTTATCTGACTGTTAATGAAGCAATCACACACGAAGCTTTGACATTTTAACTTGAACATGCACGGAAATGATTGGATTTATTTATTGCAGTGATCTTGATTATTTACAAACAGATGAGTCCAACTCCATAAATACTGCAGTATTCGAATAGGCCAGAATAAGAACATCCCAACTCCAATAGCTCCCCTTCTGTTAATTATACTTATAAAATGTAAATGCGTACAAATCTGAAAATGCTATCACATCACTAAAATAGCATTTCCATGTCAATATCCTAATCATAGTGTCACATTTGACCCTGTAGTTGACTTTTTTTAGACATTGTTAGATAATTGTTATAGTACATAGTTGCTATATTTAAACATCCGTTACAAGAAAACTCCCCTCTGCAACTATATGATAGAAAAATTATCTAACAATGTCTAAAAATTCAACTACAATGTCAAATGTGACACTTTCATTGGGATAAAGACATGGAAATGCTTTTTAGTGATTTGAAAGCATTATCAGAGATTTGTATGCATTTATATTTTACAGAACTTAACAGAAGGGAGCTATTGGAGTTGGGATGTTCTTATTCTGGCATATTTATTTGTTTAAAACAAAAACATTTTATGAAAGAAGCATTCATTAAATATGTATTAAACTACCGTTTGGTTCAACTTCAGCAAAAGCCCATTATTTTTGTACAATTTCACTCACATCATTTAATTCCTAAAAAATCAAGTTATTTCCATGCATCTATTGACAATTAAATTTGTAGACTTGTTTCTTTGTTCACTCATATTATATTTCTATATTCCTCTCCCTCGGTACTCCTGCATCGTTATTCAATCAATCATCCTCCCTTTTGGAAGCTATACACCCCCACATTGTGCAAATATTACTTGGGAGAAAACGCACCCCATTTTCCATTCTGTAAAATTTGAAAGTAGGTTGAATTTATATGCATAGGGCTCGAATTGCCATTTTTTCTAGGAACATCAGCTTAATGAGAAAATACAACCCCGTCCTAAGGGCTGGATTCATCCCTCAAATTACCACGGACTTTCGCCATTTAATATCATCCCTATGACAAAATTATCTTCCTTTTCAATACTTTTACAGTCGTAGTTAACACCACACCTCAATCTATGCTGACAGATTCAGTGTACATACAAACCTGCCTTAGCAAGTCCTTGTTCAATAACCTTGGTTTGGTATTGCTAATAGCTCTTTTCTGTCACTCATAATGCTATTTTGCATGGTCAAGTGAGCACTACGGCTATCGCCCTGCGTCGAGTATATGTATATCCGTCCCTCGAATTTATTCCTGTCAGTTCCAAGTACTGTGATATTTAAAGTTGATCGCCGTATGATATTTGAATAATATGAATGACTCTGGGAGAGAAAGATGCATAATTGTTGTCACATGCAGATGCAGGCAAATTGTTGTCTGACCTGAACAGTGTGATTTCATTTTTCTTGCAGTAATGATTTTTTATACAAAAATTAACTGAAAATTAAGTTTCTTTACACTGCCATGATCCAGATTTGACCTAATCTTCTGCTTGAAATGCAGATCTGCTTGAAAATACAAAACAAAATTGATTCTTATTATTTCTCTTGACGTTCATTAGCCAATTAATACTGTGCTGGAGAATTAATTCAAAAACAGTGCTTCAGGAATTCCCTAAGTGAAGCCTTACTTGCATCTTTTTTCACATTTTTTGAAAGGCAGGACATTTTTGAATACATGTAACCATTCCTTAAGAACAATAATTAATGTCATTAAACACATCTAAAAACTTACAGGCTAAGCAATAATATATTGGACAATGTGAACAAAAAGGTAAGTCAGAAATACAGGTTGGGGTTGCATTTACAAGTAATAGGGCCCTGCACTCTTGAATGTTTGTTTATAATAAAGGTCAGGGTAGGGAGGGAGGGAAAACAACATTATAGAAAGTCAATGTTAAAATCACCCATTGAATATGACAATAAACAAAACTACATAGTGGCGTTGCATTTACAAGTAATGAGCCCTGCAATATGGATTTTTATTTACACTGTCCGATAAATTCTTGGTTGGCCTATAGGAAAAGCAGAAAATCTGCTTTAGAAAGAAATTCAGTTGAAAATCATCTTTATGTAACCTAAATGATAAAATGTTTTGATACCTATCATGTGAAATAAGTTTTGTTGGTTTTAAAACCATGTGTTATCATGGCTCTAGTACCTTTAAGGTTGTGGTAAATAAAACAATCCTAGACATTTGGTTCTAAATTCCAAAAAGCAAAAAAGTTCAAAATTTCATGAATGCAAATTTTAGTTAGCCTTTCCAGAATTTTTTTTGGGAAAAAATACGGTTTGGGCATTTTTGGCCAAAATTTATATCATCATCATGTTCAGGGTAAAAATCTGCTTCTAAAAATATATACTTTTTATATTGTTTATGCAATTAGGTTGAGAGTTAGTTAGAGTACAAAGTACACAGTTTATGCCATTTGAAGGTCTGCCCCAGCCTTAAACCAAATAGGGGAAACTGAAATCACAAAATGTACCATTGAGTAATTCTAAGTCAAGTTGGGATTTAAAAATTTGATTGATAATGTTCCATCTTGGTATGATTCAGTTTGGTAAATAAACTTCCAATTAGATTTTAGAATGTGTAACATGTTAATTTATCATGCCGGCTGAGATAGCTTTATCTCCCCACATGGGTGTTTGGATGATAGTAAGAAATAATGATAGCACATCTATAGTCACATATGAACTAAATATCATTTACATCACTTAATTTCTTTTTTCTTTCAGATTTTTTCCACCTCATCTTTCATGATTGTAACACATGATAGCTTTCATCGTCTCTAGAATTTCAATCTTGGCACTGATCATTACATCCAAAGACAACAAATGACCAAAAGGAAATAGAAAACCAAGATGGTTTGGCACTTTTGCGGAATATTAATTACAAGTTGTGCTCCTCAGAAGTAGGTCAACGCATATCTCCCAGACAGGTCAAATTCCCTAGACAGACCTACAGGGTTCAAAGACGGATTAAAAATTAATAAGATTCACTCATTGCAAGGCAAGCTTGTGATTTCCTTTACACTGCAAGATAACAAGTCAGGCTCCTTTAAAGCAATACTATAAGATTTTGGTCAAAATGTTTTACAGTAAAAACAGCATAATATGAAGGAATGTGACTATCTTAAAGCATTTTCAAGTGTATCTTGTGTGTGATTCATGTTTTTAATTGATTATTTTGATTTTTGTGATTTTTATATTGTAAAAAATGAAAATAAAAGTACCGAAGTTCCCTTGTGTGGTCTTTGGTACAAAAGATGAAAAAATTGTTTTGCCACTGAAAAATGGATAAAAAGCATATGCATGCTTTCCTATACTAATACATGTAGAATTAAATTCGGGATCCCAAATTTAATTCAACAAATGACTATATACGGAAAAAGTAAGCATATTTAAGCCAAATCATTTGGAGAGTATTAATATCTACCCAAAACAAACCCAATAAGCTAAAAAAAAATCAAAAGTCATGGGTGACAGGGGGCAATTCATTTTTAACACTTTCTAGTATTGCTTTAACATTTGGTCATTGGTTTGGTGGTGAGTGTAGGTATTGGTTCATCTGAAATGAGAAACTTCATAATTTTTCACAATGAAAAATATGAACACATGTACAGAAAATTGTGGAATACTCATGGTTTGCTATACAACTGCAGTGCACAATTAGTCAAAAAAGCTATCTGTATCACATGCCTGTCTATAAAGATGCAATCTAGATGCAAAGTGGTTTTCGGAGATGCGAATTGATCAGGATCTGTGCTCCATCTAGATAGCCCCATAATAATGCAAGATGTGCAAATCGCACACCACAATCATTTGTATACAAAGATTAATATATATACATGAAGGACAGAAAAACAAAACACAAAACTTTTAATATATATTCTAATTGCAAAAAATCCCAATTTCATGCACTAACACAAAGAATATATTTTCTACAGCTAGTCATGCCACAACTCATCATATGTTTGCAAGTAGCAAACTTATTCGATTAATCCAGCCTTACAACTTAGTTATAGATGCAAGTTCAATATTCTTGATCAGTCTATCTCACTGACGTAATGTTTCAGAATATTCAGCAAACCAACTGAGATTCCATCTCGTGCAACACCATGAATACATATACACAGGGTACTAGTACTGCTATAAATAACCCAGGCTAATATGTGTTATGTAAGGAGGAAAGTGTGAATCTTTTTAAATACATGTGTCAATTTTTCGATGTGATGTTCTGAACACATAGTAAAACTTCATCTTTAATAATATATATCAAATCAAAACGCCTATTAAAAATCAAAATTCTAAAAGATCTTATATCTATTGAATCAATAAATATACAAGGTCAATATTGGCAGAATCCGGAATATTGAAATAGGAAGAATTCTAATAGTTTAGATGAACTAAGGGCCTGTATTCACAAAAGTTATTCCAGGAAAAACTTTATTCCTGGGTTAGTCATACTTGGAATAGTGATAGTCAACTGTCGTGAACTAAATTGGATTTTATGAAACTTGGAATAACTAGTCCATGGAATAACTGTATTCTGCATTTGTGAATACCAAACGATGTCATTATGGAATAACTAAAAAGTTATTCCTGGAATAAAGTTATTCCCTTTATATGAATATGAGGCAACTGAATTAGAATGATATAATCTTTTACAGACCAACATTAAGAAAATCAATGGTCATTTTGGGATGTATTTCAATAAGCATAAATAATTTGAAATCACTTGTTGGAATGTTATTAGGCATTCTTGGCAATAACATTACTCCCATTACTTATATTTCTTGTTTATATGTTCTTGTGAACCAGACGAAGGAAAGTATACCGTTTCCGAAAGCTCGTGCAGTCCGTTTATTAACCGTCACTTTTGTAGATTATCCGTTTCTTGTTAATTGCTGTTTGGTGAGTTTGTTATATTTTTGTTTGTGCATATATTAGGCCTTCAAAGTTATTTATATATCATTTTTTTCCTTTTCATTATTTTTTTCTAGACATTAGGCTTATGTTGTTATCCTCCCCACATTGAGTTGGCTTACTTTGTTTTTCTCTAATTATTACTCTCTACTGGGTGCTCAGATCCATACATCACATAATTTCCCCTATTCCATGTGTTCATCTACTTCTTGTCTCTACTACTCATACATTTTACATGATGAAATTCAGGTCGCATATTGTGTGGTGCCGTCAACAATCCTGTCATTTATTTGAGTTTCTTGAATACCAGTTATAGTCACGGTTATTTGAAGGAGTCAATCTCATTACATGAATTGTTGTATAAAAACCATGTATGAAAAACCTAATGTGTTTTTGAATTTGCAAACAATTTAATAGGTCATTTTAAAAAATCATGTTTTATGAATATTGCAGTAGATTAATAAGAATCCAAAATAAACAGGTCAATATATCTGATGTGAATACAATTAAGTAAAAAAAGGGGGATTGGTACTTGTCGCTATATCTTTGGTGGTTTGAAACTTGAAAAGGGCCACTCAAAAAACAACAGAGAAACGATAATGTCGCAATTGTATCCTCCTCAATAAACATATGTATGATAGTTGGACAGAACTGTTTTCAGACCATCTTTGCAATGCCTTGATTAATTCTCACCATTCTATCACCATTTGAAAGGTAAATTCATACCCTATTTAGAAATTAACTTTATTTGTTCGAGATTGTTTTTGTTCTTACAATATGGCTTTCATCTAATCATTGCATTTTTATTGACTCGCACGGTATATATATATAGCCCAACAATTTGCCCATATTTTGTGAATAAGCAGGCTGAGGTAACCAATAGTCCCAGCAAACACAAAACGTTTCCAAAACGTTTTGGAAAGCTTCTGAATTGGTTACAGTTGGTTTTGTTTTTATCAAACCTTTTTGGAACGTTTTGAATTGGTAAAAAGATTACTTTGGTTTTCAAAAAACGTTTTAGAAACGTTCAAAAAAACGATAAAAAACCATTTTAAAGCATGGGTCTTAAAGTTTTTCTAATGTTAATGAAACATTTTTTAAACAGTTTTATAACGTTATGTTTAAATGTTTTAAACGAAAAAAACCCTCCACAATTTCACATTTTCTAAACATTTTTTGAAAACGTTTTTGTCCAAAATTAAGTCAAACCGTTTTTTAATGTTTAGGAAACGTTATTGTGCTAGCTGGGGTATCACTTCACACAGCCTTCCAATATTATCTTACAAAAGGCAACATTCACATCCTCGTAAACATCCTATACATGAGAACTGTTCCTTATATTATTGATAAAACATCAGCCTACGGTGCTACTAACAATCATATATATTTATTGCGCATGGTACACCACATTAACAAGTGACAATGTTTAGATAATTCTAAATTTACAAAATACATATTTACACTGTAATCAATGTCAAATAAGCGATAACATCGAGTAGTTAACAAAATATTTGCCATTGTATCAACTTCCTCTGAACACCCGAGAGGAACTCAAATAAAAAGATGCATGGATAACATTAGTAACACAATTTACAAGACATCTGGCTTATTATAACATCGCTTATAGGGTTTTGATAATAAAATTTGGTTTTCATATCAACACTGCACATTTTATAATAGCTGCCATGAACCAAACCACTTTATTCTATAAATGTGTTTTGACTGATATGGAATTTTGCAATTTGAACATTTTTCATATTTTTAAAAATTATACTAACTCCTGATTGTATGAATAGTATGTGAGGAACTTTTTTTTTTTTCAATATGAAGGTGACTTAAATAAATTGTAAATTTTAGAATATGAAGAAACAATTTTAATAGCTAATAATTTTTAACACTAAATACATCATAGACGTTCATTTTTTAAATATCCGTGCCGTGGTCAAAAATATAGCATCTATAAGTTAAATATCATTTCAGGCAGCAATAGACATAGGCCACTATATCCATTTACACTTGAACTCAACATATTAATAAATTATTGATGTTAGTATTGAAGTTGTGATAGAGCAATCATGGAAAGGTTACTGTACTTTTTCAGATGGGTAAAATTGTATGCAATTAGCTTCTAGACAGTAATTATGGTCGCTGATTAAAAGAAATGTTACCTTCTGTTGTTAATTTAGAAAGTATGCTTTAATTATCAACTTGATAGTTGCTTTTATACCTTACATAATTTGAGCAGGGAATGGAATGTGAAATATTTATAAAGCTAAAGTTAAATTGATACATTTTGGAATGTCCTAATATGCATGACATTTTTGAGTATACAATGATTTTTCTCTACAACTGGAAACAACGAACGTGGATATCAGTCAGTCAAGTTGGCTCCACTGGTACAGCAAATGTTTGTAACCTATACATCCCAGTATCAGTGCCTAAATTGAGTATGCTTGAAATTCACCTGGACAAGGAACTGTCTGCTAATTCATGGAAACCTGTATGACACTCGGGGAGCTGATCCTATCTGCAGTATGTTTATCAAGCATATAGAGGTTGCAGAGGGACTTGGAATGATGCTAAAGAGTTTGGGTCAATAGTCAACATGAATTTTGTACCATCCTCTGAACCAATCAAAGTTTGTCCTAAATCTTAAAAGAGGTAACAAATTTGATGCAGTTCTTCAAAATGCCTATTGTAAATTAGCTAAACATGTGATAAATATTATCAACTAATCATAATTCACAGCTCTAGCATAAACTTGTGCCACTCAAAAGTGACTGAATTTTACTTTAAAGGGCTACTTGAGAAAAAAGCAACATGAAGCTTCATATGTGATAAAAGCAACCTGAGGCACACTATTCATGGTTGCTCTTTATGCCATTGGCTGGTATTTGCTTCTACATCTGTAAACAAGACAAAACCTAGTCTTTTCATGAGACCCATAGTAAACATGACTAAAATGTTGGCATGTGCAAAAGACTACTTTAACCCTGCAAAGTTAAGAGAGTTTCTATTTTGGCTATTTTGAATGGCCAGAAACCATCTTGCGTATTGCATACTACTAAAGTTCAAAGAGAGAAATGTTTTGATGGCTGACAGACAAACAGGCGGCCATTTTGATTGAAAAGATACAGATGTCACTTACATGTGCATGAGTGCATTTCCTACATATCCATTATTGCAATGGTATGGTGCATTAGTTCTATAGTTGGTTTAGTGATCATCAAAACTGATGCAGATGATTAAAATCAGTATTTATGTCGACAAATGACAATATACCGTTACATGGTTAAAACTAAACCCTTTCATCATCCTATGCACTAGGGTACATAACCAAAATAACACATTAATATAAAAAGATGAATTTACTTTTGTACAAATATTCCACACAAACCTCTAACAATAAATATTCCAGATGTCAATGACTTTTGATTCATTTTTCCCGCAATCTTCCGGGAAAAAAAAATGATTGGTAAAAAGCTTGCTGATATGACCTATGTTACTAAACCTGCATCTAAAAATATACTCTATATAAGAAAATGAAATGAGTGCTGAAAATGTTGATTTTCACTTCACAAAGTAGCAATTATCAGTTTTACATTTTTCAATCCATTTTCATATACATGTTAATAAAAATGTACTTTGCATCAGTGTGGAATAAAGTTAATATATCAGCGCATCAGTAATATCCCTTTCAAGGTCAAGTTTTTTAGTGTTGATTTGAAAACTTCACGCTAAAATTAAGCTCTTTCAATAAAACAAGCTGGGGTGACTGACCTATTTTTGTCGAAAACATGAAGGATTTAAAGGTTTTATAATACTCCGCTTATAACATTAGAATGTTTATATCATGTAGACGATGACATTAAATCTGTTTGTAATATTTAGAAAACTGCTATGAACCCTTTCAGTGTTGTTCAAAGTGTTATATTAGTACTTTTAGAAGCTTGTTTCTTCGACCCAGATCAAAGATACTGTTACCAAACAGGAAGCTTACTAGTGAGCCTATATGCACTTAATCTTTGCAATCTTATGTAATCCAGTATTTCCAAGCATCAAACCGTCAAAACACAGACTGTCTATGATCAAAATAACTGTTGAAAACTCTCTATAGATACACTTGTTAATCTGATCAAAGGATAACATGTTTCATTGAAATCTCAAGAACAGCATAGAAGTGAGTTACTGAACATCTTAGGGTTAGAATCACACTATTAGAAATGGTATCAGCATTCCAGCCTATAATAAATGCCCTATACAAACAACCCAAGCAACTGTAGTAAACTTTTTATTATACCAAAAACACTGATATCAAACACTTATTTGATAAATGGTTTTAAAAATTAGAGATAAATTACATCTGTGTGCTTTCATTTAAGACAATAAAATCACGGTTCATATAGCTAACACGCTTGGGCCAGTTGACTGTATCACTCTTATCTGAACATCAATTGTGACATAATTGAATAAGGGCACAAATATACATTTTACAAAATAAAACTTGGAAACGAGTTGAGTTTTTAAAGCCACTTGATCAACATCATTTTAACAACAGAAGTTGTGGTTTGGCCAGATTCTTTTGCTTTAAGTGCCAGTTGTTTTCTCAAATTAAGATGCACATAATTCATTATGTAATATACATTTAAGCTGAAGCCTTGATTCCAACCAACCCTGGGAATGACTCATAGGATTTGGATTAAAGCTACTTAAGTCAGATGGGATCAGTCACAATTTTGTAGAATTATGTGATTGCTAAGGGCTGCAAATGTCACTTATTATGTTTTCATCATCCTGACGACCTACATTTTGGAATAAATCTAGATATGAACACTGATGGAGATTAAAGGTGGTAATGTACATAGAATCATTTGCTGCAATCAATTAAAGGAGCATGGTCCGATTGCTTCAACTTTTTTTCAATTTTGAGATTTTGGTACCAAAATATTGCTCATATTTTTCTCATAACCAGTATGAAATTTCACTGCTGAGTTATGTTCTGTTTTGGAGATATTTCTGAAAATGTGTATAATTATGGTAACCATAATTCATTTTATACAGTAACATATAGACGGCTCTGAAAGAGGGGCGCCGTAGTGTAGTGGTTAGCGATCTCGCCTTACACGCATTGGGCCCGGGTTCGATTCCCGGTGAGGGCACTTGCCGGAATGGAATCTCGGAATCTTTGCTTAGACGTTTATCTGACTTAGTGGCAGCATTGGGCAGATATTCTAGGTCTACTCCGCTCCTTGCATGAAGTATTTAGAGTTGGGTAAATATTTCATGAGAGATCATCGTCCTTCGGAGGGGACGTAAAGCCGTCGGTCCCATGTACAGAAGAGTCATACCTGTACATGTAATCGCAGCCAGTTTCGTAAGAGTAGGGTATTGTACCCCTGACTGTTCCCAACCCCGTTTCGGTCAATTTCTGGACTTCAAAATCCGCCTGTGCGTTATATCCTCAAGCATATGAGGTTGCACAATATTGGAAGAAAGAAAGAAAGAAAGAAATACAAAAATGTACATCAAATCAAAGCAGTTTGATGGATTCAGCTAAAATTTGAAATTTAGACTTCTTTAGTGGTCATCTTTCATATGACATTGAAAACAAAATTTTAAAAACTTGGGACCAAGCTTTTATGGTAATTATGCAAATTCTCTCTATTAGCAAGTGATGAGATGAGCAGCCCCTAAGTTCTAAAATAGGAGTCTATGGGTGATGTTGAAGAATTAGAATTAACTAAGTTTGAGAAAAATGAAACACACTTGATTGTAAACAATTGTGTATCATATCCATAATGAAAAATATTGTCAAGAAATTTTACATTTTCCATCAATTATATCCAAACAAATAGAAATCACATGAAATAGTAGAACAATTGCAAATTAAATTTAAAGTAAAGAATGTGACTATGCATACAAACAGTTGGATAATTCAGTAGCGGATCCAGGTTTGGTCAAGAGGGGGGGCCCAACATTTGTTGACTCATCCGAGCTTTGGAAACAAAACGAGCGGAGCCCTCCAGACCTTTGTAAATTACGGGGTGGGGTCGGGATGCATGGGGGTGGGGTGTTTAGTGGTATCTTTTGCCATTATACCAAAGTTTTGTTTTGTGCCATTAACAAAAAGAGAGTAATAATTGATACTATTTTTGACAAAACTTGTGTAGGAATAAGAAAATGTAGGCATTTCAAAACACAAATTATTACTCGATTGTTGCATAAATTTTTGCTATTTGATGCACATTTGTTAGCACTTTTCCATCAAAATTTTGGCAAGGTACTCCAGGGAAACACATTCAGCAATAGACAAATATAATGTATAGGGGGTGTTTGAGGGGGATGTGCCCCCTCAGGAATGAGAAAATTTTGGAATTTCAAAACACAAATTACTCAATTTGGTGCATAGATTTTTGCTACTTGATGCTTCAAGTTAACATTTTTCCGTCAAAATCTCGGCAAGGTACTCCCGGGAAACACATTCAGCAATAAACAAACATAATGTATAGGGGGTGTTTGAGGGGGATGTGCCCCCTCAGGAATGAGAAAATTTAAGAATTTCAAAACACAAATTACTCAATTTGGTGCATAGATATTTGCTACTTGATGCTTCAAGTTAGCACTTTTCCATCTAAATCGGCAAGGTACTCCAGGGAAACATAATTTAACAGCAAACGACAAACATAATCTATAGGGTGTTTGAGGGGGATGTGCTCCCTCAGGAATGAGAAAATTTTGGAATTTCAAAGCACAAATTACTCAATTTGGTGCATAGATTTTAGCTAATTGATGCTTCAAGTTAGCACTTTTCCCTCCAAATCTCGACAAGGTACTCCGGGATAATTTGAGTTTGAGGGGGATGTGCCCCCTCAGGAATGAGAAAATTTTGGAATTTCAAAACACAAATTACTCAATTTGGTGCATAGATTTTAGCTAATTGATGCTTCAAGTTAGCACTTTTCCATCTAAATCGGCAAGGTACTCCAGGGAAACACATTCAGCAATAGACAAATATAATGTATAGGGGGTGTTTGAGGGGGATGTGCCCCCTCAGAAATGATAATACATGTATTTTGAAATTTCAAAACATAAATTACTCGATTTGGTGCATCATGAGATTTTTGCTACTTGATGCTTCATTTGGCACTTTTCCATCAAAATATCGGCAAGATACTAAAGGGAAACTTTTTTTTTCTTTTTTCCTTTCCCCTTTCTCTTCTTCCCTCTTCACCTTTTTCTTTCATTTTCTTTTCTTTTTCTTTTCTCTTCCCTCCTTTTCCTTCCGTTTCTCTTTTCCTTCCCCTTTTCCTTCATATTTTCCACTTTCTCTGCTTCCCTCTTTCCCTATTTTTTCTTTCTCTCTCTGCTTCCTCCCTTCCCCGTTTTTTTTGCTTTCCTTCCTGATTGATTTTTGGTGTCCGGGGGTCAAGCTGCCCCCACTGGTTACGCCCCTGATTTTTAAAGGATGAGGACAACAAAAGGGGGATTGGGCCTTCTTCA
>JXSR01S000914.1:32589-46179 GCA_000969725.1 Ophiothrix spiculata | reverse complement strand
AATGCATGTATGTGTGCCCTCTTTGGCAAATGTCCCCAATGAATATACATCCAATTTTTTAGACAAACTAGGTATTTCCATCTGTTATGAAAACCAAATTATTGCCTTGAGGTAAAGAGATCTTGCAAAATTCTGTCTGGAATTGAAGATTTTTACAAATCTTGAAAATATTTTGGATTTTGGTATTAGTAACTGATATCAATAAATATATAGCTGAATTATAATGTGGTTTCATACTCCTTAGTTTTTGTCTTGTTCTATACGTTAAAGCGATATTCTAAGATTTGTTTTGAAAACAGATTTTAAAACAAAGAATCCTAGTCAATCAAAAAATTAGAAGTCATGGATGATGCCTTATTTGTAGGATCTAAAGTGACCAGTGCAAAACAAACATAAATCTCTCTTTATTTAAGAATTTCATGACAATCATTTTACATACAGAATAAATCCAAAAATATTATTCTTGGTTTTGTTTATATAATTTAAAATTTAATGTTAGAATTGGAAAAACTGTTGACAACAAGTTTACATGTTATAATATAATGTATTGCTGCTGGATGTCAAAGTTTTCTAAATACACTGTTCTATAAAGCTATTTTTTTCTGGATTACCCATCCATCAAAATATAAATCTGGATTACCCATCCATCAAAATATTAATTCAAATAAAAAAGCACTTACATTTACTTAAATTCGATGGTATATTATAGAAAATGTCCCAAAACTATACCCACACTCTTAAAAGGAAAGGATCAAATTGATCCCATAAAGTATCAAATATGAGCTTACCCTTTTTGGGATCAATTTTGATCCAAAATTCTCCTCAAATTTGATCCTTTTCGGATCAAATACACTCCTTTTTGATCCAAAAAGGATCAAATTTGAGGAGAATTTGGATCAAAATTGATCCCAAAAAGGGTAAGCTCATACTTGATACTTTATGGGATCAAATTTGATCCTTTTTAAGAGTGCAATTTAGGTAAATTTTGTACTAAATTCACCTGTGATGGAAATTCATGAGTTGCTTAATTTTTTGAATAAAATTTTGTGAATAAGCATCCAACAACGAAGGCACATTACATTACGTTCATGTACATATATCAGAAAATGATTATACAATCAAGCACCTTGATAGTGCTTTGAAGCATGTGCTAGAAAGATTCTAGCTCGATACCAAAGATTTTTAGAATCTTGCATATTGTGCCTTTAAACATAGACAGTCCAAGTTGAAACCGAACATGATATACTCATATGCAGCGCTCCTTGTCTCAATACAATTTAAGCTATTGTATTGATCCTACATTGGAAAAGAGGATCTGATGTAACTTTATCTGTTTGTCTTAAGAAAGATGAGCTCTCAGCTATAAAATGTATTTCTTTTGGTTTTAAAGGAAATTTTCATACAATGTGGAGCTAGAATTGATTTATTCTGAGTGCTGTGGGAGAGAATGTGAATCAAATATTATGTGTGCAGTTGGATAGGACGTATATAGTGAAACAGGAGGGTGATAATCAAAAGCTTCTGGTGATGTGTTTAAAACTACCCATTTTTGCCTTCATTTTTGAGATGTTTACTTTTCAATTAATTTTACAGATACAAAAAATCTGAAAATTTATAAAATTTAAAATGGAATCTCAGGTGATGAAAATTTTATTAAGTTATCAGTGGCTTAAAAGAGGACTACCTTTGAGGGAAAATAAATTTCCTTTTATACTGGGTACCTCATATCCTAATTTAGGGATGATGGTTAGGATCACAACATTCAAGCAGATGTAACGGTCATTATTTATCCCTTTTGATCCGATAGAACGCTTGAGCATTTCCAAAGGAGCTTATGAGAGAATGCTCAGGCATTCCAATTCGTATTGAGTGCATATATTAATTTAGTATGGGCTATATATAAAAATAATACCCCTATATAGAAATTCAGGACTGAAAGGGTTAAGAAATCCTGCCTTCTGCCTATGCTTACATAAACTTCAAATGTAAAAAAGGAAGCACTTAAATTGAAACAAGTTTTCATGAATATATTTCTGTGAAAGTAACAACAAATGTAGGGCATTTCTCTTAACATTAAGAATAAACCCAACATAGTTTGGAGCTTGTTGATTAAGATTCCCTGAGCAAAAAGGCTTTTTATGGCTAATTAGATAGATAGTAAGGACTTCAATTGGAAAATGAACAGCTTTGATCAAAGGAATCATGTATGTAGGTTAGGTCTTAGCACTAATTACATTATGTCATATGCTCGAGGAAAACCCACAGAATGATAAATCCTAGATCTTACTTATTTCATAGATCTCCGCTGGTTCATATTACACTGTGGACCCAAATCAAAAAAGTAACAGGTAGGCACGACTATACGAAAGGTTTATGACATATCATAACATTACTGGGAAAATCTATCATATGGCAAAACCTACAAATCACTTATTTCATTATAGGTTAATAAATGCGTATTTCATACGCAAGTGAAATGAGACAAAATCAATGCACGCGCGTCCAATTCACGAGGCCCGAAGAAGCCAAGTGCATTTGGACAGCAATCAAAATTTATTGCAAGTACAAGTGTTTTGTCTCATTTTACGAGCATAAATGAAATGAAAATTAAAACCGAATTCATACCCGACAGAAAAATAATATTGTATCTTTTGTGAAAAGAAATAAGGCCTAAATTATTATGACTATCAAATTCCAAAACTTCTCTAAACTCAATAAATAATCACCCGACAAAAACAATGAAACATTTACGCACTAAACGCCCGCCACGCAAAACGGAACGCAACAAGCGCAAGTGCATTGTGAAGATCCCCTGCACTCCGCGTACTTTATATTCTTGTCTTATTAAATTGGAAAATGAACAGCTTTGATCAAAGGAATCATGCGGGAGTAATGTCCAATAATAGAACATTAAATATTTCATCCATGTGAAGTGTATGAATTGGTCTAAACCAGTTCAAACTACATTATGGGGACATTGAAATAGGTAACAAGTAGGCTACTCCATGTGATCTGTTTTTACAAGATCACATGATAAAGGATAAAAACATGTTCTTTCTGATAATCTATGAAAATATATCATTCATTTGCAGCATGATTAGAAAGATAAATTAGGCTGTTATTATGATTGACTATTGAACGTGATATTTATCAAATTATTTTTCTAATTAGGTAATTAACAGATTAATGTGAAAAATTACATCTACATTGGATGTTGAATAACAGTGCACAGAGTAATTTGTTCTGCCATGAAGCCAGCCAGAGGCATATTCCAGCAGCTTTGTATCAAAAGGTATAGCATGCCAAAACGATAAAAAATGAGCCATCAATTTAAAGGTACGAGAAGGAATCTTATTTTCATAAATTATATTTATCAAATTTCTTTATGACAGATCAGTGATCAAATCAAGATATCTTATCAATGCTGCTCTATATCATCTGTCCATGAGTCGTTTATGATACAAATTATGTTATTTCATTAAAAAAATGAAGATAAGGCACATTTCAAAATCATTTCCTGTTTTGTGCATTTAAAACAATTCAATGTAAATTTACAGATCACATGGCACCCTTTTCCAATCAACTGAGCTGGTAATTGCTCAAATAAAGAGAAAAACATACGGACAAAATATTAATGACCTATTACTGGACATTACTCTAACCAAGATAGCAAAATACAGGTTCTGAAGGACATTCAAGGCAATTTTGCAGCAACATAAAAATTCTAAGAGCACCTTTTACAAATTTATTTTGATGAATTGATGTGCATGTATAATATGTGTACGACCTATATCAGCTGCCTTTTATAGACTCCTTTTTGGATAAAATCTCACACCCAATGACTCCCCTTGAAGTACAATTTAGTGAATCTTTTTTGCCCACTAATTTAGAAAATACATGTGAACAATTTACAGTTTTTATTAACAAATTTGCTCTACAAAATGACAAAAAAGGACACTGAATTAACAACAAGATATTTTCAACACAATGGATGACCACTTTTATCTGCAAAACCTTAGTCAAAGCCCCCAACAAATTAGGCATGATTTCATCAGGGATTTCTTATATTCAAGTGCACCACCACGCCAGATATAATAAGTTCCTAATTTCTTTGGGGATTCCTAGAAATGGCAAAACAATGCCAAATCTAAAAATCAGGCAATCTCATCTTAACTGTTTTACATTATTATGGCTTAAATGCAATGAAAAAAAATATAATCGACTGCTTTTTTAAGAAAAAAGAGAGAGAGAATGCTATTTGTGAAAGCCGACTTGCTAAAAACAGACTTTGAATTTTAAGACAGTGTCATTAAATGTGCAATTTGATCCCTTTCTTAGGCACAACCATGTATGTATATCAGTACTGCTGTATATATTGAAAAGTATCCAAAACAATCTCATAAAGCTGCTACAAATGTTGTATCTAATACTGCATGAAGATGCTTCTTTTCACTTCAGGAAATGATCTAAGTGAGCTGGCACAATGGAGAAGGGGTGTCTTCCAACAAAGATGTGGCTGGTGGACTGACCAACCTAGCCATCAATACACCAATTTTGACAGAAAAATTGGGTGCTCTTCTTTCAAAAATTTTGCAAAATTTCCCCAATGAATATACATCCAATTGAAGTCAAACCAGGTATTTCCATCTGTTATGAAAACCCAATTATTGCCTTGCCAATGTCTGTAAAAAGCAACCCAAAAGGTAGCCACTGTAATAATTCATGTATGTGTGCCCCTCCTCCATGAGTTAGCAGTCATGATTGGCTCTTTCCCAGACATTAATGACGTCATGTGATAAGATTGAGTCAAACCCTACTTCTTTTAGATTTTCTCCCCATGGTATCTTAGCACTTAGCCGACTTACTTGTTGTCATTGTGTATCAGTGAAAGAAAATAAGTGTATACATAGAATATGTTTTCACTTATCGTAGTTACATAATGATGTAGCGTACCAAAATAGGACTTCACTTTTATCACAACATCCTTCTTAATGTGTTTGCTTTTTGTGAAATTTAGTTCAAATCTTGTGTATACACAATCATCATTTGATAGAACAAAAATTTCCCCAATGAATATAGGCCTACATCCAATTTAGACAAACTAGGTATTTCCATCTGTTATGAAAACCAAATTATTGCCTTACCAATGTCTGTAAAAAGCACCCCAAAAGGTAGCCACTGTAATAATGCATGTATGTGTGCCCTCTTTGGCAAATGTCCCCAATGAATATACATCCAATTTTTTAGACAAACTAGGTATTTCCATCTGTTATGAAAACCCAATAATTGCCTAACCAATGTCTGTCTGTAAAAAGCACCCCAAAAGGTAGCCACTGTAATAACGCATACCATGTCAATGTGTGCCCCTCCTCCATGAGTTGGCAGTCATGATTGGCTCTTTCCCAGACATTAATGACGTCATGTGATAAGATTGAGTCAAACCCGATTTCTTTTAGATTTTCTCCCAACGGTATCTTAGCACTTAGCCGACTTACTTGTTGTCATTGTGTATCAGTGAAAGAATATAAGTGTATACATAGAATATGTTTTCACTTATCGTAGTTACATAATGATGTAGCGTACCAAAATAGGACTTCACTTTTATCATAACATCCTTCTTAATGTGTTTGCTTTTTGTGAAATTTAGTTCAAGTATTGTGTATACACAATCATCATTTGATAGAACAAAATAATGAGAGAGCTGCTTTTCTTAAGCATGGTACAAATATATGTACTTAGAAGTATTGCTTTCAAATAATACATGACGGCACATCCTGCAACATTTTCAATTCCCTGAAGAGTTATGAATTAGCATAATTTTTTCCCGGGAATTTTTTTAAACCACTTAGAGAAAATCATTCTGTGAATTGACAGCAAATCATTCTCATTTTAACAGAATAGGCAATTTTGCTGGCCTGTATCACAAAAAGACTTGAAAAAACAAACAAAAATATATACTCGTTCCAACACAAAAATACTGAAAGCGATAACAACCAATAATAAGGGCCAGCTCAGAAGCCACATTTGTATGGAATATTCGATACAATAAATTTTATACTTGTATTTACATCTATCCACTAGTGCACTTATGGAATGGAAATTTTGGTTTTGATGATGAAACATTAATATCGTACAGAATACTTTTTCATCTGCACCTACATCTTATACAGGTTGTAACAGAAAAAATTATACATTGTTATCTACGCTGAGAGAATAAGGTTACACCTTGTATCACATTGTCATTTACTTATATCGAAAGCCAATTTCTTAAGCTACAAAATGCACTTTGTTTCATCCAAATTGATGGTCTACAAACAGAGTTATGATAGTTATACTGACCCTACCTTCAAACCACCTGGGCCAGTTTATCCGATTCATTTACCGATATCAAAATAATGGCACATAGTGGCCCCAAATCAGCCATATGTTATTGAACAGGATAACGAGGCTGATTTTAGTGTTGCATGCACTTCTATCTAACAAAGACCTCTTGATGATGACCTTGCCCATAGACTGTTGTATTTTTACCGTGGACGGGACGCCAGAACAAAGTTTTAAGAGATATCTAAGTTGGCGAGACAAATGATCATCTAAATGACAGAGTCAACATGCAAGCACTTAAAGAATACCCAGAGATTTTAAATACAGGTCAAATGAAACACTATCATTTCAGAACTTAACTTAAGTTTTATCAATTGAGCAAGGACAATTATTTATAATTTCTATATTTCCCTTTGAATATGAAACTGTGTGAAAAAAACCGAAAAAGGATTATTGCTTTACACTCTTTGCTTGACATCGAGTCTTAGATGCAACTGTTTAGGCCTGCAACTGTTTATGCTTACTCTTGGATATAAGTAATATTTTAACCTATTAAAGCATAACTTTTTATCATAAAATATCATTATTTATTTATTTTACATATTATTTATGAATTATTCTTATCCTATGAAAAAAATAAAAACATTCTTGAACATGAGGTGTGCTTTGTGTCATTTTATCTCACTGCATTGTTAATCTCATCGAATACGCTGAAATAATGGTGAAATCGGCCCAGGTGGTTTTCAGCGGTCTTTACTTAAATGGTCGTAACTTTTGATCCTGACCATTAAATGAGTCCATTTAAGCTGCTTCTGTAGCCAATTAAACAGCCTTTCATATAAGGAAAAGTTTGTGACGATTTCAACGATTTTACTTTCCTAATGATATCGCTAACAACAATGTATAATTTTTTCTGTTACAACCTGTACATAGTGCATGATAGTTGTTATTACATAGATACACATGAAACCTGAATAAATAATGAAGACATTTTGTACTAAAACAGGTATAGAATATTCTATACAAAGGAAATCTATAAAATGACCCTAATGATGGAATGCAGTTTATTTCACCCTGGATTTTGAACTTTTAATTACAAAGCTTATTTCCTTTAATTTGCCCGAAATCATGATTCAACATTTTTTTAAACAATTTATAAAGTTGGCAATACACCTTTCTGCTTAGAATTCAATTTTGCAGAACTATGAAAAATACAAAAATTGGTCTTATGGAAGCTCTCTGATCTCAATCTACATAATCCTAAGATGAATACATCAGTTTTTTTATTTTTCAAAAACAAAAGAAAAGCATTGTTTCTGGTAAGACAATATTTTATGTGTATCAAATTTCAATACCAAAACTCCAGCAGGTTATTCAGTTCAAGAACATACCAGCAAGCGCTGAATATAGAACACCCTAATGAAAAAGCCCCTCTGGGAGAACCATTCTCTTCTAAAATAATCAAAGCCAATAAATTTTTAATATAAAGTGCTCATTTCGCAGTCTCTAAAATAAAACTAAATTGCAATCTAGAGCGAGCGGCACAATCTTCCATCATCATAAGCATGTTGTAATTATGTCGTGAATTCAAAGCTCTTTTGATAGCGCAGTGATAAATTGCCTTGTGCATTCAAATCTAGCAATCGCACACTAATGTGGTGAGGAGACATTGATGGCACGGCTTGATGAAGTGAAGAAGTCACATGACCGCCGTGAAATGCACTTACGCTCGATTTGGATAAACACAAATCTGGAACATTGAAATTTTATGTGACATGCTACGCATTAGCTTGTTAAAATGTAAGTTCTTGTGGTTTTACACCCCTTTATAATGTATCTAGGGAGGTATAATTTTGCTCATAGAAAAGAACTGATTCACATGGGAATAGTAGTGATAATCAAACACAAAACATGGTCTTTTTAGTGTAAAATTTGTGTTTAGTTTTAGTTTTTTGAGGCAGAACAAATACAGGATACAGCCAAAAAAAAATTGTTTGCCCTCCAGTGAAATTAAAATTTTGGGTCGGTCAGTCGGTCGGTTGATCTTCTTTTTTTTTTAACTCTTCACATATATTTTAAAGAATGATGTCATTCCATGGATTTCATCGTGAATACCAAGCAATGCAGGGCTTAATCAAAGATTATGGGTCATGATTTTGAGGAAATATGCATTTTATACTACTAAATGTGACTTTACACTGCTAAATTTTACATTTTCCGTCGAAAATATTGAGTTTTCATATTTTAGGTGTTTGAAAAAATAAAATAAAAATACCCAACCCAAATTTTTGGCATTTTAGGGTCGGTCGCGGAGGGCAAACAAATAAATTTTTTTAGGCCTAAAATTTACAGAAAGTAAACAAAATAAAAATACCCAACCCAAATTTTTGGCATTTTAGGGTCGGTCGCGGAGGGCAAACAAATAAAAAATTTTAGGCCTAATCATAAACCAATGATTAGGAGATATATAATTTTGAAGGAGATAATTTTTGTTAGAATTAGCATAGCCAAAATAATTCTTTTCATGGAATCTATGCTTGTCCTAATTTGAAGTAATGATAAAGTTAAGATTTTCTGAGAGCGGACATATTTTTTTCTAGCACTTTAATATCCTCTAACACAGTGATTCTCAACTGGCCTTTTTTGCGCTAAATGTGGTGCTTTGACTAGCACTGATTGGTGCTTTTGAATCTCTTATAAAACAAAGTAATACATTAGAAAAACAATGAGAAAAAGACGTATTTGGCGCTAAACCCTATAATTTTCTCATTTATGTGGCACATTGTAAGAAGTGGTAATCCCATGTATTCATTAACGATTACACAAAATTTACAGAAAGTAAACAATTTTCTTTACCTTGAAAATATCCCTTCAACTGCTATGACAAAAACAAATCTTAAAAAAAAGATGGATGGATCAGGACTATCAATTTGAGGATCCCTTACCATCCGAGTTTATGCATCTATCACGACCTATTCTCATTACTGATCAGACAGCATGTAATTACACTTGTGACTGGACATAGGCTCTGATATAAATAGTCTCAATGGTCCTTATGGCCAGTCTGTTTGGTCAATTAAATGAGCGCTTCAGAAATACCCCATCACCAAAGATGCACGGATCGGAAACGGCAAGCTCGGTCTTGAGGCTATTCATTCAAGGTGTTGATAAGACTGGGGATATTTCATTATGTATGCAGACTTTAATTGGCAATTCAGTGTCTGTGAATAAATGCTGAAAATATTTTGTAGGGAATATTATCATGTCTTACATGTAATCATACTAAAAATAATTTGTTTACCATGGCGTATCTCATTTCTTATTTCATGTTCACAATTGGAAATATATCTTTCCTTTGTTTAAAAGTAACTAGCCTACATTTCTCCTACCGGAATCAAGATTCTTTTCATACACTACCTGATGGGAACTCTATTGCTTATTTTATTTCATTTTTTTAGTAACTTTCAATAGATCATGCTATGAGAGTCACTTCTGTGAGGATATGGAAAATCTTAAAGTTGGATTAACTAAATTTTATAAACAATTTGTTATTTGAAAAATAAGAGGTTTGTTATCTTTGAAAAAGGAATCCTTTTTTTTTTTTTGTGGGGGGGGGGGGATTTCTTTTAATTTCAGTACATCAACAGAATCAAAAAGTTTTTTATATAAAGGTTGCATGCACCTTTATGATAGCTTTCCCGTAATTATACCTTTGCATTTTTTTAAATGCCACTTATAAGTGGCATTTTATGACGTGTCAGACCTCAAAAATTGGGCAAAAAAACCCACACATATTCAGCCACCTGTACTCTTACAACACCAGACAATCTCGTTCTCCTTTATACAGGAAGTTCCATTCAATTTTTATCAGACTGTTATTCAATTAATACTGTGGAAAGGGAAAAAATACATCATTGCTGTATACATAATTAATCTGGAACAAACCATCTTCCAAACCATGCCTAGATGCGCCCTATAGCTGCACTCTTTCCAGAGATCAAAGGGATGCCGCTGACATAAACACGCAAGCCTTTACTGATGTTTAAGATGCAAGCCAGGATTGCAAATGGTTATGAGACCTCGCACAAACTTGCCTTCTATCAAGGAAAAACATGATGGGAATTGAAACAAGTAAAATATCTTATCATTGCAAAAAAGACAATTTTGAACCTTATTTTTTTCACTTATCATATGAAACTGTAGGAATACATTGTTTCATTTCCTCAACTTTTAGTTTCCAAACATGTGCTTGATTTTCTTTAGATAATTAGATATATTCAAAAACACTATTCCCAAAATAAATATTGTAGAACATTCAAAGAAGTTTTAAATTTGAGAATGCACTGATTTATTTCTAAAAACACTGACATTGAATTTCAAAATACTACTCCGGCGAACTATTCATTCAAATCACCAATTGTTTCTTTTACTATAATTAGTGAAGTTTTGCCAGATAATAATCCATGAGTTTGCAACAATGTCTCTGTCATACATCACCGTATAGAGCCTAAATTTACGAATTCGGTCATTGAAATTCATGTATATTTTTACCAAACCAGTGCACGTTATTTGTAATTTTCGTAACATGAGTATTAGTACTTTCCTAAAATGCAATAAAATTAAGTAAAAGTGTACAGGAAATTAAGTTGGAAGTTAATAAAATTTGTGATTATGGCTTATGCCTTTAACAGCACACGGCACAAGTGTATCTAACCTAATATCTGATAGATGTGAAATACTCAATTATCATTGTCGCCAATCAAATTTGCTCAGGTTTCCTTCAAACACTTAAATTTGCATTTTGCTGATATCAACTTCAATTTGCATATCTGTGGATAGTTAACCCTCTTTCAAGTATTTTGCACATGATAGCAGTACACTCTATTATGTCTTGACTTAAAACCTGTTTCTCTTTGATTTTGTAGTTTTCATGAATATTTGATAATGATCTTTCATACTCTACAAGAATTACCATGATTACATTTTAATGATGAAATAAGTGCCGATAAAATGCTCAATCACATACTTCTAATTGGTTAATCCAGTCTTGAAGCATTACATTAGTATCTGAATATCACCGTATAATTAACTCATTTACACTTCCTCCCTCTGAACCATGATCAAAATGATCAAACATTTTTTTTCATAATACCAAATACCATTGGCATAGGATGTGCATGATATTAACAGGGGTGTACCTACCATGATGTTTCATGTTCAAAATTTCAGTTTGCTAATTACCATCATGTTATTTTTTCAAGCATTCTTTTTGTAAAAAGTTCTTTGAAATAAAATAATGATAATCTTTTTAAATTGAGTTTCTTTTGGTGAATAATCTTAATTTTGTAATAAGCATTTTTTCCCAGATGATATAACCAGAATTCTGTTAGAATCTGCATTTTGCAAATACAATAAATGTAAGTTAACAGTCTTGACAAAATATTGTCAAAATCTGAAATCATATCTCTAAAATTTGGCAATTATATCAGAAAATTTTAAGATTTGTCTGTCTCTCAAGTTCAGTTTCACAAGTCATGAATATTCACACCCTGTTAAAATGAATTATTCATAACACAACGCTCTTTCATTGACATCTCAGGTCTGGCAATGAATAAGAAAAACAGGTATCAGTGTACAGTGTCAAGTTGAAATCAAGCACTACTTCGACCTTTTACACTTTACTAAAAATATCGCACCGAATTGGAGACGGGCAAGGACAAAAGTTACATCATACCTAGAGAATGATCAACGACTGAAAAACATCATGCGCAAATCAACTAATTACTGACACTGAGTATGTATCTAGGAAATGTCAATTTCAGATGGCAAAATTCTCTCAAATATAAATTAACCAATAAATGAAGTTATTTCAGTTTTGGTGCTGTTATCAGTTGATGTATGAACCCAGTGTCAAACTTTTAAATAACATATGGTGGATATCGCAAGCCAAGATATTCAAATTTGACTGGAAAGTGAGTAACATATCGAAGTGGAAACAAATTATGTTAAATTTAGAAGATTGACCCGAAACTGGGCAAACTTTGATCAGAAATTGCTATAGTGTAAACTGTCACACACAGTGGTCCAAAATAACAACCAAGATTTTACAAATTGAAAAGGGATTGCCCCTTTGCTGTTATAAGTGGGCATGTTTAAATTGTATTAGTTAAAATTAGAAAATTAACTTTCACAAGTTTTATTTTGATCAGAAATTACTATTAATAGTATTATTCAAAATGTCACGTAGAGTGAACCAAAATAACAAACACGAAAAATGATTATCCATTAAAAGATCACAAATAATCATAAATCTCATATATTAACATCTAAAACATATGATCACCAAACTCATAAACATGGAAAAGATTGTGTAAATAATGACGTAATGGGGAAAAAATCGTTGAAGTTTGTGAAATGCAAGCCCCCTGAAAAGACATCATTCTAGTGTATGACCTAATAACCTGTTAAAATTCTTCGCAATCGAGTCTTCACAAAATATAATACCCATCATAGATTGATATTGTCCCTTACAGCATAAAAAAATCTTAACTAGTCCATTAACGTTAGCGACTGAATTCAAAATTGAAATTCAAAACACGTTACCTTCAAAAACCCTATATCTATGAACAGTAGTTGGCCAAATAGAATTTACGTTAAAAGATCTGAAATTTGCTCATGGCATTTTAATTACTAATGCAAAAGGCAGCATGGATGGGTTTGATACGGGCTGGCAAACCTTCACACCAAATTCCGGATGTTCAAAGGTTTCCATTAAAGCTGGATACCTTCAAGCCCATTGATTGTGCGGAACTTGGTTATTTATTATAACGGAGGGACTATCGTCCAATTGACCGAATGAAAGCACAGTCTATCTCAGCTAATTTTGAAGTGATAAAATTTGTAATGGCCTTCAAGCAATCTACACTCGGATACTCTCATACAAAAATGCCAAAGAAAATTGATTACTCTTTTTTCCAATACTTGCATACCTGTTTTCAGTCATTTAAAGGAGCTTGGTCTGATTTTTAAAATTTTGGTTTTCAATGTCATATAAAAGATGACCACTCAAGAGGTCCAAGTTTCAAATTTTAGCTGAATCGGTCAATGGACCTAAGTCAGGAATAGGTATATCAAATAAGGTGGAGCCGTTTCAAGAAATCATTAAAATCATGACAAATGTCTTTATTTTTGATAGAAGTTGTCACCGAACCATAACACTTTTGGTATCATATTAAAGATAATTTATCCAGGTACTAAATAAAAAAAGAA
>JXSR01S000911.1:983-12808 GCA_000969725.1 Ophiothrix spiculata | reverse complement strand
AGTACATACCAAAAAATCGGTTTGAGGATTTTATTCTACCTCAAGTTTCCCTACGCTCTAACTAATCACCGGAGAAGAGTTCCGAGTCGACAAAAACCATGAAAACAATCGGTGGACACGACATGGTCAATCTCGACTTGTGCTTCTCAATTGACCTCGGAGAAGACACTTTTGTTTATTCTTGCAAGGTAAATTTCCGATTTATCCATACGCTTGGCCCATTGTGGCAATGGAGTGCAGATCCAGATGCATGCGCATCTCCGAGATCCAGATCTGAGATCCGCATCTCCGTAGACCGCTTTACACGTACGCATAGTTCTGACAGCAAATCCAGATCTGGCACCCGTGTAGCCGCAGTCTACTAATATAAAGCGGCTTTCGGCGATGCGCATTCATCTGGATTAGCACTAGCTCCCGTGTAGAATGCCCCAGTGTCACTTCATCGTCAAAATGGAGGCGACGTCCTGGCCTAGGCATATCATCCTTGGTCGTCAACCAGGTTTATAATAGAGAGGTACCCTTCAATATCGTGATAGCTCGTCATGAGTAAAATATATTTTGTTTTTGTCATTTCAGCCCGACGGTTCTGGAGACTGTTCAACCAAGACTGCTGCTGCCATGCTGCATAAAAATGTCGCAAGATTTATAAACGAAAACTATGATGACATTATCCATTATAGGCCCACGGGGTTCACCAATGACGACCGCATGAACATTCGCGACACTTCCACAGAAGAACACCAAACCATACCAGCTTTGATTATCGATATTAAACCTGCATCCTCGCAATTGTGATATTGCAAACCTCTTGTTAGACGAAATATTGTCCGAAATAGTGTTAGCAATTTGACCGCATGATTACGGTGGTGGTGTGTGTTGGGTTGAGGTATAATCTACAGTGATTAGACTAAAATCAAAGGATACTTCGGAAATAAGTGAAGGGGTGATGTTGAGTATACATTTTGACAGGATATTTCTGAATGATTTTTCGTTGTGCTGAGTTCTCAAGGAATAACACATTTTCAAGAGCAATTACTTAATTTTTATGATATGGGAGGGGGTTGCCAGTACAATTTCATCAATGTTGCAAAAGTTACTTGCTAGAAGACCGACTTGGGCTTGAAGTTTGAAGCAAGAAACGGCGTATCTATAGTTCATTGTAAGGTCACAAATCTTGAAGATTTAAATAATTATGTATATATATAGCTAATAATTTATTTCGTAACAACATGATTGTATATAAAGGCATGGCCTATTTATCAAAATATAAAAGAATCATGCATAGCTATACAACATATGAATGTGTGTGTGTTTTTATAAGCCTTCTTCTTTTCTTATCAAAATCAAAATTTATACATGATCTTGACAACAGTATTGAAGGTTGAAGGTAAAATTTCATTGTAAAAATTGAAATCTATCTATCTATCTATGCACCATGTCCCATAGGACGTTGACTCCTCGAACAAATTCAGACCATCTATTCCTATCTTGTGCTTCCAAATACGCCTTATGGAAGGTGGTGCCAGCAATATCATCTTCCCATCTCTTCCTTGGTCTTCCCTGTCTATTTGTGCCAGTGACAGTTTCCATAAGAATGCGTTTGGGTAGGCGGATGTTGTTCATTCTACACAAGTGACCAAACCATGTCAGCTGCGCGACAGTGATACAAGCTAGGATCCTTTTTGGTTGAAAGTGGCAGTAGGAGATTCTTGACAGAACTTCTTCATTCCGGATCTTATCCGTCCAGCTGATATTAAGGATTTTTCTGTAGCATCGCATCTCAAATTCTTCATATCATTCTTTTTGAATATATTCTTTTTGAAAATTGAAATACGATACTTTATATATTATTTGATCTGAAACTAACAACATTTATAGTTGGAGATTCAAAAAAACACGAGCAAAACACCACACACACATTTATACATTGATGTTTACTGTAGATAACTTATGAACATATTCATCATTTCTAGACGCTAAGCCGGTGGTCCCATGTACGAATCTACTCCTTCATGGGTATGCATGTCATGCAAGTACAGTGCATATGATCTAATCAAATCTCTGTTTGGTGTAGATAGCGCTCATGTTCATATTGTTATCATGTTTATTGTTGGTAACACACAACTTACTAAACGTTGCTATCAAGACAACACTCATCCAATCAGTGCTATCTACTGTAGATGAGATAACGCCCGACTAAAAATAACACTCATCTACACATTGCCAAATCTACAAGGCCAGTTCACTCAGATGATCTGAGGGGGTGTAACTGATATTTTTGTGGGTAAGCGAGACCAAAAATTTGCAGAAATGGGTGAAATGATATCCAGATACCATATCTGAGACCATAAATCTACCATACCTGATACATATCTGAGACTGAGACTGTATGTACGCAAATGTGACGAAACAATTACAAGAATCATTAGGTAAATTGTAACTGTTCACAGTTTTAACACTTTATTGGCAATTTAAAGGAGCTTGGTCCAATTTATCAAAATTTGGTTTTGAATTTCATATGAAAGTCTCTGTTTAAAATTTCAGCTGAATCGATCAAACCGTCACAAGTTTTGATTTTATGTGACGTTATGTATTTCAGAGCTGCCTATACATTTCTATGTAAAATTAATTATGGTTACCATAATTACATTTACATATGAATCTCCATTACAGAACATAACTCAGCTGTGAAATAGATCATGAGAAAAATGTGGGCAATATTTTGGTACCAAAATCGCAAAAAAGTTTGAAAAAAATTTGAAGCAATTGGACCATGCTCCTTTAAGACACCATTGTTTCTTAGTTTAATACCCTATATCAGAGTTACTTGGTGCGATGATTCCTTATCAGCAGGTTCCTGCTATACCGTGACTTGGTGGAAGAAGTGATGACGTCAACAGCCCGTAGACGTAAATGAAGGTGCATTGCTCCAAAAATAAAAGGTGCGCTATATACAGGGACTCAATGATCCAAATTTGATAACCTATGAGCAAGCCCGTATACGGGCTTGCTCATAGGGTATCAAATTTGGGGGTGCGGTGGGGGCGTCGCACCCCCCTAAATTTGACAATGTACAAAAAAAGGTCCACAAATATTCCATAAATGACGACAAAAAGTACACCTAAAGCACCAAAACAAGTAAATGTAGGTCGTTTTTTAATAAAATACTACACAAAATGCTTGGAAAACTGCTAAAAAACTACTAAAATTAGTTAAGGGTCGACCACTGACGAATATTTTTCTTCCAAAAGGTCCAGTTTTTTCACCCCCCCCCCCCCTTGAAAAAATCCTGGCTACGGGCCTGCCTATGAGTACATTGTACCAGGTCGATTTTGATACCGTACCCACACATTGCAAATCTCGAAACCACTTTTTGGTAATGCGGGTGGTTACCTATCTAGATGGACCTCACATGCGAGCGCCGTAGGCTATACCCGGTCAGTATAACCCTCAAACATGGTTGTCTGTTGTTGGTCTCGTATCTCTAAATGTAAAAAGAGTGAAAAAACGAGTGAAAGAATTGTCCTTCGTTTAACTCTTTAAAGAGTGGACATTCACTCGCTGAGAGTGAACGTCACTCCTTTTCGAGTGAATATTCCACAATTTTACTCGTTCTACTAAATATTCACTCGAAAAGGAGTGAAGTTCACTCTCAGCGAGTGAATGTCCACTCTTTAAAGAGTTAAACGAAGGACAATACTTTTCGAGTGGTGTCCACTCGTCTTCACTCTCACTCTTTTTTCACTCTTTTTCGAGTGAAAAATCTCACTTTTTTTTTCTCATTTCACTCTTTTTCGAGTGGATAACAGCTGTTTTTGAGTGGTTTTTACTCTTTTTCGAGTGAATTTGCATTCACTCGTTTTTTCACTCTTTTTACATTTAGAGAGATATAGTACTTTTAATTCTAAGTGGAATGTAGGCTACTTCCTTTTCTTTCTCTTTCTCCCTTAAAGTGCAGCCTTCAACTAAAGCGAAGATTGACGCACTGGTGTGTACATGTGACGACCCAGGAGGACATGCAGGACAATGTTCCTTTAAAGAACCAAAGATCATTTATCTTAATTTGGTAGCTTTCAGTATCCCCGACACAAACACTTTTCTGTAAGTTAACTTGAAAAGCTTTGAAAGTTGCTCAATTCCCAGGTATTGGATATTTAGCGTGGGCCGCCTATAATTAAAGGACACGCTAAAAAAGTCAGTGATATGCGCCTGCAAATGATGATCTCATGACCAAATCGACCCGCATACTAAAATAGTTTAAGAAAATGCACATTTGAGCTTCTTTTTTCATAAGTAAACAAATAAAATGGCCGAAGGAGGTAAGTTACTAATGTTTCTAACATAATTTCTGAGCCATTCAGATTTGCACAAGACCATGGCGACACCGTGGGACGTTATGATTTCATATTCCAGAACAAGTTCTGGGCGGGTACTAGCAGTGCTAGTAGCACTGAACTTGTGCCCTCATATGTATTCAATGAGGCACCGACGGTAAGCGAATTCAGCAGCCTTGCAACACATGCATTTAAATGGAGCTAGCGTTCAGGATTTTGTAACGCACCATACGGCTACCTGCGTCTGCGTTAAAGGTGTAGATTCTGATTTTATCTTGTGTATAATTTACTTTTTTAACTGATTGACCTTTTTACCTAGGCTACGCTGATCAAATCAGCGGCATCCTATAATTATAAGTCTGTCGCTGACTACAGCCTATAATATGATAGCTATTTTTTAAAGCGTGTTTGACCATTGTGAAAGTGCGGCATATTTTTCCTACTTCCAGATGAAAAAATGAACCCAAAGTCATTTGTTCCTTTTTGTTTACATACATCTACGGCTCCTATATACCTTGCAATGCTTGGGTTTCAAAAAATAATATGTCAAAACTTAGAAAACTTACCATAAAAGAACCGCATTCCTCTACACGTAACTCTTCCAGTGTTTACTAACATGCACATATGACAATGACGAAAAGGATATTTGGTCCTTGTTTATTTGTTTATGACCTAACAGAAGCAAGCTCTGCAATCAAACCTGTCGCATTTATAAGTGCACATGCCCAATATCCCGAAAAATGATCATATTTATTAAATACGAACTGCAACACTCCACAAACATGACAAAGGATATAAATACTAAATGTTCCTATTATAAACACTTCCCGAAGTTGTTAGTCACACATAAATGATGTTTGAAGATGTGTTTACAAATGGTTAAACCGATGTAAACAAACAAAACATACAGTTTGATTTCTCTGATCCGAACAGTGTGATTTTCATAAATTTAATTCAGAAAGGTTCCTCCTGTTTTTTCAAGTACCATTTGTATTTTTCAATTTATGCACAAATGGCCGTTATGTGATAGGCTTTATTAACACAGCTTGCCTCAAGCCAAAAACGAAGATTTTTGGCTTGCGTTTCTCGAGCAACTAATCGCTTGTAGTGTTCCGTGCATAATAATGCTTACTTTAGAGTGCACATGATTTGCAATATTCAAAAATCATGAAATGTAATAATTTCTTTATTATAGGCCTAGTTAATCTGGTTTCAAAATTGTAAATACTTTCTTAACTTTCCTAAATCATCTGATCTACTTAATAGCGCGTCGCATGTTATAAGGGCTGTAGATTTCCAGCTCTACACAGGGCTCTATACTTAACCTGTGATCCTAGTACCGGGAGGCATTACTAGCATGGAAATATTGGTCAAATGTCATGAATGTGACAGATATCACATGCAAAGTCTTAGGCAGGATTTCAAGGTTTGGGTGTGTAAATTCAAAATTTTGGGGTGTGTAAATCTATGGATTTGTGCACAAATTATAGGAAAATTTGGCAAAAACTCATTTACAAATCTGGGTGTGAAAAACACTCCTTGCGTGGCTGGCTGGCTAAGCCCTTGATCACATGTAGGATTCGTAAACAGCAACGGAACACAGAAGTGAGTTGACGGGAATTTCATGTTTGAAATATTGTAAATAACTGAAACCTTACATACAGAAATAGTAAGTATTATTATGTCATAGCAAATAATGTGTAGGCCTACTTCAAGAAAGTGCATTCTAAATCATTCATCAATAAAATTGCTGCAAAAGATAGCGTAAACAAACATCAACTTCATTAAACAAAAGTAATGCAGTATGTGTGTAACTCAAGGGAGGGCCGAGCTGGAGTTACATTTGATGGAACTAACCTTTACCTCTGAAATGTATTTTATGAGTTTTTTCCTCGGTCCCTTCTTGTTTACTCTTCAGAGGCAAAAGGAAGTATGCAACCCTGGGGATGAGGCTGTTATGAAAATACAAGTATACCAATTTACTTTACATTTTCTGTTCTATAAAGAATTCAGAGGTGAAATTTTGGATTTACAATCAGAAAAATATGGGCTTTCATTTAATATCAAAAATTCAACAACTCACTGTATCTCTTATTACAGGAGCGTACTGTTGTTGATTTGTGATGAATCCACAGTTGATATTCAAATTAGCGCGTCACGCACGGCACGGCGTTTACAGAAGTGCGTTTACGCAGTACACAAGTCGGCGCACTGATCATCACGCGTTGGGCAATTATAGTACGTGCAAAAGTCCGGTGCGTGGGAAAATTGATAACGTCAAAGCAGCAAACATTCACAACTTAGCACTTTGCTTCAGATACGCTAAATATTTTTATGAAGATGAGAAGCCTCTGTTAAATTGAAAACATTTAGAATTAATTCATACGTTTTCAGGAAGATTTTCGTTGTTGAAAGGTATACCTAAATGTACTACGGTAAAAAAAAGTACTTCCGGTTGAACCCATGGGGATGAGAATGTTATCGGAGCTTACACCTTTAAAATAAATGCACACAAAATAATCTCAATGATTTTGTTTTATTTATAAGCTACAAACTTACTATTTGAAATGCTAATTTATTTCTATTAAAAAAAAGAAATCTGGACATTGTTTTTTTACCTCCACACACACGTTCTTCAGTCATCGATCGGTGAATTTGACACGCCGATCTATGATGCCCGATTTCATAAAGCTCCACCTGTATTTATAATGACATATGAAAAAAGATTTGCTATCGATCAGTTAGAAACAAAATAAACAAATAGGGTCATTTGGTACGTGTTCTAGTACATGCTCTACAGAATTTCTGTTAGCAATACTATAAAGTGTTAAAAATAAAGCGCCCCCTGTCACCCATGACTTTCGGGTTTTTTTTAGCTTACTGGGTATGTTTTGGGTAGATAGTAGTACCCTCCAAATGATTTTGCTTAATTATGCTTACTTTTACTTTTATGACCATTTGTTGAATTAAATTCGGGATCCCAAATTTAATTCCACATCGTCACCCTAATAAAATAATGGCGTAAGTAACAAAATGGCGAAATTGAGATTATTGAATAAATCAGTTCCTTAGACTAAGAGGCACCTACTGTGAGCATTGTTTAAAAAAATGCGGCTTTGAACATCTGCTAATAAACCAAAATGAAAATGGCCTATCTAACATCTACGATCACTTAGGCCATTTTCATTGCTCCATTCAACCACACGTAACAGCTTTATTCAATTCAGTAGATCCAAAATAAACAAGGTCAGTGCAATAGCATTTTGTTGAAGCTGTTTACGACATTCCGCCAAGTGATGTATACTCTTTTACAGTCGTTGCGTTGTCGCTAACACTAGTGAAGCGTTTGATTTGTACGGTTTGAATGGCGAGTAAACAAATTTGAGTAATAGATCAGTCGTGGTCCATTGGCTCGGAATAGAAGTCACGGCCCTGGTTTCTTGCTCAGTCATGCCTGTTACAGACATAATGCAATCATAATTGATTACGATAGTTCCTCCCCATTACCTTCTCATCCGGAGGGGGGGGGGGGGCACTCAAGTATAATGCTGCAGACATAGTGTGACCAAGACAAAGGTGAATTGGCGTTGTTTTGAGGACAGAAGGTTGAATCAGATGACACCGTTTAGGGTATCGAAAGTATCCATTTTCAACAAATGGGGTATACCTTTCAAACTACTCTAGGGTTAAAACTGAGTGGAGATAGGGGAAAAGAATATATTTTGGTTTCAGAAAAAATAAACCTTTATGGGGTGTTTTGAACAATTATGGCTACGCTATGCCTGGAGCATTATACTTGAGTGATCCCCCAGGCCTCTCATTGAAGCAGCGACTGGAAAAAGGTGGGTGGATTAGCATCACAGATACACAAACGTACGACAAAACACTTTTCATGGTCCCCATCCCAAAGTCAATCGGTGTGGAAAACAATACCGAACCCCCAATATTAGTTGCATGAGTACAGTCCAGTATTATATGTTGTATAGGGATAGAGTGAACCCAGGGTCACTTACATTGATTGAATATACGGGTATGACCGCACTCAAGATCCCCTTTTCAAGCCTCAAGGTCTACTATTCTGCTCCTGATAATACCCATTTCAAGAATACGTCAGTTCCAGAGACCCCCATTTTCAAAAACATTAGGCAGAAGTTCCCGAGACCTCAATTCGGACAAAATCGGTTCCATGGACCCTTTTTAACCAAAAATCCGTTACGCAGGACCCTATGTTGGATATCGCGCGCGAAGATAGCTCCCAATTTTTTGAAACAAAAATATACCCCTCTTTCTCCATCTTAACACCATAAATTGGGATATTACCGGAACGTACCCTATTTCTTGAAAATGACCCTAATTCACCTTTTTCTATGCCTGCAACATTATACTTGATTGCCCCCGGGGTCACCACGACACCCCTATCAAAACAAAACTTTAGTACCACCCCCCACCTTCCCCTCGTACAAGTTAGTTTACAAGTTTTCAACTTGAGAATCAGATAGGCCAAAATTTTATTAGCGTTCGGTTACCATTGGCGTTCCCTATTACTGCCTAACTCGCAGTCCATGTAAAATGGCGTATCTAACAATTAGACATATAATATAATGGCCTATCTGACACATATTTTGGCCTATCTAACATTATAAAATGGCCTAAGTGATGTTTGATGGTTAGGTAATGGTCACATTTTTTATTGTTGGTATACAAAAAAGGTGGATTTGTTGCATTTTTGACTTTAACTGCTGATAACTTTCTAACCCTGTATCACAGGGGACAGGTTTTAGGTTTAATTTAAAGGTAATTTAATAATCTTTGAGAATAAAAAGTAATATGCAAACTATCTCAATTAATTACAATGGCTCATTAAGTGGAACAAGTCAGGGGTGGAAGAGGTTGAGGAGGAGGAGGTTGAGGAGGAGGAGGACTAAAGTATTGAAATTTGATGTCCCTAGCATTGAGTTATTTACATCTTGAAAGAGTTTCTTTCATTATTTTTTAACTGATAGTGTTACTTAATGATATAATGATGTTAAAATTTGTAAAATTACTTAAAATATTTAATTAATGATATAACTTTATTAAGGCAAAATGTCGAGTACATGTAGGCCTATATAAATAGCTTAATTTGGTTTACATAACAATTTTGTAAATTACTTTAATTTAAAGACTGTTTTAGTTCTTTTTATACCATTAAGTTCCACACACTGGTAATTACAGCCTATTGGACACTCATGGCCCAAATCAAATCTAACAAAAAACACTTTATAAATAAGTTTTTATGGGTTAATTATTATCCATACGAACCTAAAAAGTCACCCTGTATACATAGATACAGTACATGTTTTTTGCAAAAATTAGGCATTGTTTGCCTAGTTTTTATCATCTTTTGCAAGAAAATGCATCAATTTCAAGGAAAATACCTAAATAACATGTAAAAGTAATCAATAAAATGTGCAACAAGGTAAATGAAAAGAAAAATAGCATGTGTATTGCAGTATACATTGCAAAAATGTTTGTTTTTCGGACACCCTGAATCCAAAATCATTGAAAGTGATGGATTATGTGTCTGTCAATAATTTTAGCTTTGCAAATGTTATAATTAGTCATAATCCACCTTAAAAACACAGCATATATATCATTTTGATTAGCGTACAAATTAAAATCTCACTAAATATGACATGTATTTTGAGCCACCCTGTATGTACATATGAAACGTAGCTAATTAATGAATGTTATATGACGGGATGGGTAATTTAGATAAGTACACTAACCAATGGTTGGAATATGAAGTTACCATTCCATATTCACTGGTTGGGCTCATAACGAGATTTAGATTTT
The DNA here is from genome assembly GCA_000969725.1 of Ophiothrix spiculata. Classification (NCBI taxonomy): domain Eukaryota; kingdom Metazoa; phylum Echinodermata; class Ophiuroidea; order Amphilepidida; family Ophiotrichidae; genus Ophiothrix; species Ophiothrix spiculata. The sequence goes on along the minus strand of JXSR01S000911.1, from coordinate 2,639 downwards.
CTACCTATTTTTGCATGTTACACCCTGTATAACATATGGGCCACCCTATATATGTTGACCTTGACTACTATTTTTGCATTCGCTACACTATATCCTTTAAGAATATATATACTTTTGTATGGTTCCAGTGTAAACCTTTTTAGTTATTAAGTCAAAACTGGAAAATGATACAGTTTTCCTCATTTTGGCACATGTAACACAAATGTACCCCACAATAAAAAACACGACCTAATACATATTTTTACATGTCAACATAGCCATGATAGTTGCTTTGTTTCATGAAGTTTTTACCCAAGAAATGATCAATGAAATCACTAAACCAACAAAACCAGACTGTTTTTCTTGATTTTCTCAAAAGTGAAAATTATCAGATACGCCATTATTTTATTAGAGTGACGACATGTATTAGTATAGGAAAGCTTACATGTGCTTTTTATCAATTTGTCGGTGGCAAAACAATTTTTTGACAAAATACATTTGAAAATGCTTTTAGATAGTCGCATTCCCTCATTTTATGCTCTATTTAATATAAACCATTTTTGATGAAAATCTTATTGCTTTAAGTCCCTGCATTTGAAGGATTCCAGGGCCTGTTAAATTCTTTTGACACTACCAAAGTTTAATTGTTTGATACCATAATACTTAAAGAAAGGGCATTGATACCAAAATTTTAGAAACTGGTTGATGAATGACGTCAGAGTGACATGCCCAACCTGAAAATGTTGATCTTCATTGAGTATAAAAACTAGGGTTACATCGATTTATCGGTATCGGTAAAAAAAATCAACTTACCGATTATATCAACAGATTATTAGTTTGAAAGTAAGCCATTCTTTAATCAAAGCCCATTATGCAATGTAGAGAAAAACATTCTGGTACAATTAACAACATGCTAATAACTTAAATAACAGCATTACAGGTCGCAAAATTTGTGAAAACGTCATCATGACATGACAATGCATTTCTACCACGTAAGTCGTTAGATACCTAGTATTAGCTGCACTCACCAGTGCAAACTGTATACAAACTATCTTGTAAACACAAATACACCAGAAACAGAAATAGAATACAATGCATTCAACTGAAATTTTGATTTTAGAATGTAAAAACTCACATTTTTACTGCAAGTATTTCACAAGATTATGGACAAGATTTCAATTTACAATTCAAAATGCCAGTATATTAATTAAAATGCATTGATACGTCAGTGCATGATTCGTTTTCAAGTCCGTACATATCGTGAAATAATAAATCGGTATCGGCCGATTATTTCATCTAATAATTGGTAATTGATATTAACTTATTTTTTCAATATTCATCTACTGATGCTTTTCAATAGAAAAGATCCCTGCAATAACTGTCTGTGGATAGTCAGTTAAAAGTGGGAGAAATGTGTTACTTTGCACATTGACTATGAAAAGATGACTTAAGTATCTCGTAAGAAATAACATTCCTGGCTCTATTTTTTCTGGGAAATGTTTAAAACTTTTTGATACCCCGTTGTATATATAAATGTAAGAAATGTGTAACAGCAGGAATATAGCAGAACTAATTGCAACAGTTACTTGCTGTGAATGGGACTCGAACCCACAACCTCCTGTTAACTAACCAGCACTCTACCACTGAGCCCTCACAACACTGGTGGGTTCATTGGAC
>JXSR01S000910.1:31026-41371 GCA_000969725.1 Ophiothrix spiculata | reverse complement strand
ATTTCTCCGATCAGAACAGTGCGATTTTTAAATTTGATTCAAAAAGATTCCTTTCATGAATATGGAATAAAACATTTCTGTTTGTTCAAGTACCATATTGTAGTAGTACAGCCGTCACATAAAGGCCATTTGTGCATAAATTGAAAAATACAGATGGTACTTGAACAAACAGAAATGTTTTAATCTATATTAATGAAAGGAACCTTTTTGAATTAAATTAATGAAAATCCCACTGTTCTGATCAGAGAAATCAAACAGAATGTTTTGTTTGTTTACATAGTTACCATTTGTAAACATATCTTCACACATCATTTTTGTGTGTCTTAGAACAACTTTGGGAAGTGTTTATAATAAATTTATTATAAATATCCTTTGTGGTATTTGTGGAGTGTTGAATTGCTGAAAAATCACTATCTGCAAAAGCAGAAATATTCTACAACGTGGTAAACAAAAACATTTACCACAGGCCAGTGCAAACTTGCTCGAGAAACACAAGCCAAAAAAATTCGGCTTGAGGCAAACTGTGTAGTACAGCCTATCACATAAAGGCCATTTGTGCATAAATTGAAAAATACAAATTGAAATGGTACTTGACTAACAACTCCGGGAAGCGATTTATATAAGTAAATTTATCATAAATAGGCCTATCCTTTATCATGTTTGTGGAGTGTTGCAGTTCGTATCCAATGAATGATCATTTTTGGGGATATTGGGTATGTGCAATTATGCACCAGGTTTGATTACAGAGCTTGCTTCTGGCTGTGGTACCAATACCACTGCCAGATATTTCGGGTAAGTGCAAACATGGCAAACAATGGCAATGACAAAAAATAAAGTCTATCTTAAATAAGCTCCCTGAAAATCGCGTCCAGAATATTCAAACAATTGTGCTTCTACGCAGTTTGTGCGTATGCGTAATTCCGAATTTAAATCACCTGACACAGCTGACGCATGACGATCGTTTTGACTGGTCAATTTTCCCCAGTGACAAGAACTTTGGGTGACGATCGTGGGAACAACCAATCACATACAACTGCGTGAATTACTGTGTGTCGCGTACGGCGCAGAGTACTGCTTGACAACACGCATTAATGAGTAAAAAACCCGCGAAAAGGGGAGCTTATTTCGAAGATTGACTGTATGAGGATATGATCATTCATGTTGTCATTGCATTGGCATTGCATGATGTTGATTAAGCTTACATCAATTTACCCTACTTACTACGTCAAACCAACGACCATTGCACAGCAATAGCTATTGCGTTGTTCAGCTTTTAGTCTGATGTTTGTACTTACACAAAATATATGATTTATGATTCATAATACTATCAAGTTTTCCAATCTTCCCTTCGAAAATCAGTGACGACAGCGACAGCTTGTATGACAGTCTACGGCATTTAGTGCTGAGCGGTACGCCAAAGTATTTTCTTATGGCGAAATTTCGACATACGTGACACGAGATTTCGCCTCATGCGGGGCGAAATTTCGTTTCACGTGAGGCGAAATCTCGTGTCACGTATGTCGAAATTTCGGGTCGCCACCCGAAATTTCGGGTCGCCACTCGAAATTTCGCCCCGCAAGTCGCAACACGAAATGATACAAATAAAGCTTCGTACAAAAGTCTTACGGTGCTCGTACGGCGTTCGTAGGAACGATTAAGAATGTTTATTTGATTTAACTTCGTAAGCTTTCGTACAAACGTCTTGCGGTGGCCTTGCGAAAGAGTGTTTACTCATAATCAGTTCGCAAGGTCGCACACATTTCTTTACTGTGTTCTTGTGATAGATTTGTAAATTTGCAATGAAGAAAGTACAAGAATAGAGTATGGAAAAGAGGAGACAAGACATGTTCTGCACATAATTTATCCCTTTAACTGTGCACAGTAATACACCAACTCAATATGAAACAAAAAAAAATTAAGAATCCATCATTCCGTTTTAAAATGGCGGCCAGATATCTAATTCGTGTCAAATTTTCATTTTTTCCGACAAATTTCCCGCCAAAAATTTGAAATCTGTTTTCCTAAAGGAATTTTTCAATGAAATTTGGCTCATAATAACAGATTATAATTAAAAATACATTGCTGAAATAAAAATTCAAAAAAGTTGTTTCGTTTCGGTTTTAGGGACAAACCAAAATTCGAACAGCGCCATCATTTTACCAGTTTATGCTTATTATCTCAAAAACGACACAACCGATTTGAATTTTTTTTGCACCAAAAAATGCGTAACCCCTACCTTGACAATTACATAAAACAGCTTTATCGCGCGAAAAACAAAATCCAGGGTCCATATGGACCCCCCCCCCTTATGCACTTAAGTGTTAAGAGAAGGTGTAGAATTAGAGAAAGAAAAAAAGAGTAGGGTAAAAGTAATTTTAGGCACAAAATAACGTCATTACAACAAATTCCTCGCTTATGAAAAAGAGGGGTGACATCATATTCAAATTCTCCTTGGCGCCACTATCACAAAGCATACTCGCACTCAATACTTTCAACTTCAAGTAAGAGTACGGTATTCAGTCCCCCTGAAATTCAAAATCCGTCGCAGTACCTTTTTACTCGTTCACATAATAAACATTATAAGAACAACATGCAATTGCATCTTCTGAGTATTGACGAGCCATTGGTATGTTCACCGACCATGTCAATATAAACATATCAAGCAAATGTGATTACTATATGTTAATCCTAGGGAGATGTTTAGCACGTCTCTTGCAAATCCTCATTAAAGCGATTTTGAACAAAAATGGTTTATAGTAAAAATAGCACAGAATAGAGGAATGTGACTAATTAAAGCGTTTTCAAGTGTATTTTGTGAAAAAAAAAGTTTCACCCCCCCAAAAAACCAAAATGAATAAAAAGCACATGCATGCTTTTTCAAATTTGTGATTGTTTTCTTCATATTTGAAAAACTGCCAAAAATAGGTAAAAATCCCACTGTTGACACCAACATTTGTGTCAGCAGTGGGATTTTTTTCATTTTTGGACCAATTTTTGACTATATCTCAAAAACTAAGAAAAAAATCATTAAAGAAAGTGTTCCTAGATTTTGCTTTCTAGATTCTAAAAAGTAAAATGGTTCGACATTTCACCAAAGCAAAATTTAGTTAGCTTTCCGGTAAAATTTTGGACCAAGAAATACGATTTATTGACCTACGGCCAAAATGGAACATTTTGGTTTACAAATGACCTCACCATCATGTTCAGTATGCAAATCCGCTTCTAAAAATATATACTCTTATTTGGATTTAATCATTCGTTGCTGAGTTACTAAGCATAAAATATTTCAGAAAACGAAGGCTTGACAGGGCCCTTAAGAACTGTTTTTGATCGTACGATGTTCTTGGGGCGTTCGTACGACGTTCGTACGAAACGGTCAAAACAACTGATCGCAGCTTGTTCGTAAGGCGTTTGCGACCAGTCGAAAGGGTATTTTCTAATCTATTTTAAAAACAAAACTCATTTTCGTCAAGAGGAAATACAGCTATTATATTAACATTGCCCTGAAAACAAATTTCATAAAAATGAACATATGTCAGATATTTGTACAAAAATATACCTATTCTTGCGAACGCCGTGAGAACGTCGTACGAACCTCATTCTTAAATGATTCGTACGAATATTTAGATCGTACGAACATTGTGACCGAAGCTTCAGCTATGGTCACAATAGTCTCACGGTGCTCGTACGGCGTTCGTAGGAATGATTAAGTATGTTTATTTGATTACTATATGTAAGCTTTCGTACTAACGTCTTGCCGTGGCCTTAGGAAAGAGTGTTTACTCATAATCAGTCCGCAAGGTCGCACACAATTCTTACTGTGTTCGTGCGATAGGCTTGTGAACTTTCAATCAATAAAGTACAAAAATAAAGTATGGAAAAGGGGAGACAAGACGAAATAGAGAAAAGGAAAATAAAGAAAGGTTATTAAGAGAAGGTGTAGAATTAGAGAATGAACAAATTAATCGCTTATGAAAAAAGAAAGGTGACATCATATTCAAATTCTCCTTGGCTCCGCTATCACATAGCATACTGGCACTCAGTACTTTCAACTTCAAGTAAGAGTACGATATTCAGTCCCCCTGAAATTAACAATCAGTCGCAGTGCCTTTACTCATTCACATAATAAACATACAACTACACCTTTTTTATTGACGAGCCATTGGTATGTTCTCCGACCATGTCAATATGAATATATAAAGCATAATTATGCTAATCACAGAGAGATGATTAGCACGTGTCTGCAAATCATCATTAAAAAGCATGCATTTGAATAGAAATTACATTGGCGAAGTTCTTACAATATTCGCACGACAGCCGTGCGAACACCGTACGAACGCCATGTGGCAATTGTATGCAGGTATTCGAAAGGCATTCGTAACAAATATTTAACATGACAAATGACCAGGCTGCGAACTTAAGAACTGTTTTTGATCGTACGATTTTCTTGGGGCGTCCGTACGACTTCGTACGAAACGATCAAAACAACTGATCGCAGCTTGTTCGTAAGGCGTTTGCGACCAGTCGTAAGGGTATTTTTTAATCTATTTTAAAAACAAAACTCATTTTCGTCAAGGGGAAATACATCTATTAACATTGCCATGAAAAGAAATTTCATAAAAATGAACATAATGTCAGATATTTGTAAAAAAAAATTACCTATTCTTGCGAACGCCGTGCGAACGTCGTTCGAACCTTATTCTTAAATGATTCGTACGAATCTTTTTTCGTACGAACATTGTGACAGCAGGTTTTACACACCTTTTAAACTCGGCCATCCAAAATCATGAATATTCACACACAAGTCAAAAAAGATCTTTCCTGCCTCTTTACATGAACAGAAAAAGAAAATAAATACAATTAATGACTTTTCAGCGGGTTGAGTACTGCCTAGTAGATTAGACTAATCTATATTAAATGTGAATCACAGTGAATGCCATTATTCAAAACTATACGCTGCAGAATAGTGACGTATATATTTATGTTAATAAGCCCAACACGTCCGATCTAGCTCCAAACAAATGATCGTGTGCGTGTGCTCAAAAAGCATGTAACGTAATATATGGACAAAAACGAGGACATACGATGAAGAATGCTGCACACCTTGTACCGATTGAGCGTAACGCACACCAAGGACGATGTCAGGATTTATCGATATTTGAGAAGGATTATTCTTTGTGTGTTCTCGTTAGTTGGAGCCACTGATCACGTGATCAGCGAAGAAACTTTAACCATTGACCGTTGAGAAATAGTAACAAAATGGGCTATGACGTATGTATTAGATAAATGGTGAAACAGAGACCGTTATCAGATATAATATATCTTGGTATGGATGGCGAGTCATTAGACTCTCATAAGGCGAGACGCGCAGCGTCGAGACTTATGAGAGTCTAATGACAAGCCATCCCATACCATGATATTTTATATCTGATAATGGTCTCTGTTGAACCGTTTATCTGACATACACGGCAAGCAGAGGCATATTATTTGAAATTTGAATTGAAAACATAAAAAAAATATTTTTAAAATATCTAATGAGTAAAATAGCCATAATAATTTAATTTTAAAACACTCCTGTCTCTGGCGATATCTTGTGATTGTGCTAAATACTACGCTTTAAAAGTAGGACAATTGAAGACGATTGAAGCTGTTTGATCGATCGATAAGACCGTGAACTTAATGATGCGTTTCGAGAGAAAATAATTGTATGCCTTTAACACGGTGGTCAGTTATAGTACGTAAACATACAAATCAAATCGATTTATCTTGTTTGGAAAACGAAAATAACGACAGGGGTCCCGTCCTGGCGTTTGATCACAACCTTCAGCATAACAGGCCGACATGTTTTCCCTTATGTTTGTTTTAGGCGAATGTTATGGTATCAGATAGCGGTCTGACTTTTCCCCTCATAGACTTAACGTGTGGCAAATCTGTCCATCCCGTTTGTTTGGAACCAAAACGCACATGTTGGGTGATTTACATAAATTATGACGTTACTACTTCGCCTGCGTATAGCTATTTGATACAATGTGAACCGTAAACGTGATATTTACCTGATGGTGTTTTAAAATGCAAACAAATACTTCCGAACTCAGACCTCGAATGATTTTGATATTTTTTTTAACGGTTTCACCATTATTACGTAAAACGCTGTCATCAAGTTCGGATCTAATTCTATAGGCCTATTTGATTTAAATATCAAGGTTACAAATTTAATTCGCTGACTTCAAGACTGCATAACAATTGTTGATAATGTCGAACTAGAATCAGTGTTTCTAATTCTCCATCTCGTCTTAGGCACGGTTCCCAGTTCATGACGGAATGTCTTCCGACATACGAAATGGCTTGACGCAAGAGCCATGACGTAATGTATTTTGAGTCATGATGTATAAATATTAGGAAAAACGTATAACTTCCTCCTTTGAAGTGGTCTTTATAATAAATGAGGTCCCGGCGAAATGTTTCTGCACCATTCAATCAACTATTATAATGCATGTATCTTTGAATCACGACTGAATTTTTTTTCTGCATCATGATGCAAGACAATTACGTCAAGCCCTTTCGTATGACTCAAGAGTTTTCGTCATGAACTGGGAACCGTGCCTTACTTCACTACCCAGAACGTTATCTAAATGCTTTGTTAGATAACGATCTAGACGTCATTCTTAAAAATAAAGGTCAGGGCAATGAACTTTAAACAAAAGAAACACAATGGCTAATTTATGAATAGAAAAGGGCTAGACGTGTATAATATGGGCATAAAGTGTCAGAGGCCTGGTAGTGGTTCAACTGATAACACGACAGTACACGTACATACATTTAGGTATTCAAACATGCTACAGAGACCATCTTCCATTCAATTTTTGCTCACAAACTGCAAAAAAATAGTGACAGGGATAACCTTCTGATCTATTGTTAGTCTCTTTTGTATAACACATTACCGTGATTTATGCTTATTTTTGCTTCATTTGGAGTGAAAAGTACTAAACCTAAAAAAAAATGATTCCACCATAGACTAACGTGTGGTAAAAAATGGCCACCACGTTTATTTTGAACCAGATCGTACGTGTTGGGTGATTTGCATAGATTATGACATAGCTACTTCAACAGCGTAATGGGATTTAATTTTAACAACATAACAATGCATTAAGCATTACATATTGGACAATTGATTTTGTGATATCTTTAAATAGGCATACTGACGTCATTTCTTGCATACTGAGCCTAATACGTGCGATCTGGTTCCAAACAAATGATCATGTCCTAAATGGTTCCACTGACCACGTGTATTAACATAATAGGCGTACGTGAACATACAAATCAGACCATCTTTTCACTTGCTCAGTGTGATATCAGCGCCCGTGAATGTCCAATTGTTCATATGCTTTTATGCATGAACATTTAGTAGTATCGCTATCTAGGCGGTGGATATGAATCTTGAGTTTTTACATTTGCTAGCGGAATCGACCAAACTGACGTCTTTTTATCTTCTAAAACAAGATTCATGTAGGGGTTGAAATTCGTATGTTTAAAAAGGCCCAAAATACCAATATAGGCCTAATGCATCATTTTGTACCAATAGCAAAAAATCTACTCACATTATAAAGGAACAACTCCAAATGTTATACCCACGTTCCCAATTTGCATTTGCTTTCTCCTTGTTCAGATAATAAGGGTTCAAAGTCAGCTTTATTGGCAGGTCACGTTAATAAAAACAATCTCGCAACCGAGATTTTATAGTATCGATCGCGAGATCTGGAAAACACATTGCTCATTATAATAGGGATATCAACGAGAAAATTTAAGTTCCTATTCAATTTGTTTTCATGACACATTCGAATTGCACTCTGTTTCCAAAATAAAATGACACCAAGATCACATTTGTAGGTCAAGCGGTTCCGGAGATATTAAAGATTTTGTCCGAAAAAGTCGGCGCTTTTCGAGTTACAAATAGGGTTAAATTAGAGAAAATGTAAATATAAGGAATTTACTGGCGTGTAAAAATGACAAACAAACTAAGAAACGTATTTGTTTTGTATATTTTTCTTCTACAAGTGCCTGACAGTAGCTAAGCGTCCAAAAAAAATCCCATGTCTCACTTCATATTGAAAATATCCGCCCAAATTTGAGGTCATTTGTACAATTTCAACAAATGGACCCGTTTGACAACCTGTTACAGATATACAACGGGAGTAGGATGAATAAACAAACTCAGCACAGCCTCTTACGTTGAACCAGGAAATCCAAGCTTTCCTGGTTAAACCAGTACAGGTACGGGAGACAATGGCAATTACATTAGGTATACTTACTCCCGTAATCTTTAAAAAGTGTTTATATCTACAATATTGGAATGATTTTTATTGGATAAATGACATGAAAGAGTGGTGCATGTGAGTAACAATATGATATTGAACCAAATTCACAATTATTTTGACTTTTACCATCCAAAAAGACGAAAGAAAGAGTCGTCGTGTTTTGCAATGTCCAGCCAGCTTTGTGCCGGGAGATGCCGGGTATACAGCTCCAAGCATTATTCCCATTGATGGCAGGGATTTATAAAACACGTCGGAGTATGGGGTTTGGACCGGGGTTTGGAGGACATTTCGCGATTTCGCGAAGTGATTCATACGTTGTTGGAAGTTAAAAAATGTACCATTTTGATCACGAATATCTACCGGATGCAATGATGCAGGAGACTTTTTCGGAGACGTCCTGTGTCATCCAAGAATTGCAAAAGTATTGGGAGATCTCCGACCGGAGCGGTGTTTTGGGGTTTCAAACGATTGCTGTGAAGTACAAGAGGTGTTTTTTAAAAAGTTTCCTTCTCAAATGGAACAATGGATCAATCTCCTTTAAAATAGTAGTTTACATTTTGCCTAAAAGGGAGTGAATCACTTCGCGAAATTCCATTTTTGTACAATGCGCTATACCGCAGAACAGGGCTTAATTTGAGTTTGCACGGCAACCTCTGGTCCATTTTCACACGGAGCTGCTCGTAGTTATGAAAACATACGAACATTCAATCAACTATAATATACTTGTTTTATGATTAAAAACTAAAAAGAACCCTCCTCAATATTAAAAAAACCTAAATTTTTTCAATAGGTACATTTTTAATTATTTTACACATTATTGAACTCGTCATTGAGCAGTCTAAAGTTAAGGTACTTGAACAAACATTTCAACCCAGCACGGATTTTTCTACACTAATTGACATCCCTAATTATAAGCTCATTTGTATAGGACCACAGTACACACTGCGCTTTTTGTACACAAACTGGGAAAGACAATGAAACAGTCTGATATCAGCGCCCGTAAATGTCGTATGGTTTCTATTCTTTTATGCATGAAAAACTACCAGTATCGCTATTTTGGCGATGGGTATGAATATTCATAAGGCTGAGCACAATATTTTAAAATCGAATTAAATCTCTCAAAGTAGTCTGAATTTCAGAAAATGTTACGCAGAGCAGATAAAAGAAAGTCTTAAAAACATTTTACAATTTTAAAAATTGTGAATTTTTAAACTGTATGTCCAATACCGAGACATTTATCGGAGTGCTTATTTTGAACAAGAGCGATGAAATTGGGTCTCAAAATGCAAGCTAAAATTAAAACTTACCAGTATTATATATTTTAACAGTTCCGCTGAAAACAAAGATTGAACCTTTAAGTGTAGTTCACTCGAAAATCTTACGTTAAAGATTGATAAAACAGATTTGATGGAGGGGGGGGGGCGGATGTCGTGAAATTTGACTGTGATGATCAGTTCCGTGGCGAAGCGGTGATAACGTTCAGGCTGTAATGCGAAAGGTCGTTGGTTCGAGTCCCGTCATAGTCGTTTTGTAAATTTCTATTTTTATATTTTTTTTTGCCGTGGCGTGTTGATTTTTCTTCAATTATTCACTGTCAGGAATACAATTATCGAATTTTTGACATAATTTATATAAAAGAACCCAAAAGGTTACTTTTCAGTCAAAAAAACACATGTCATGTTCATTAATTTTCACATGAAATGCAAAATTTGTCAACACAGCCAGGGCCGAGCTATACAAATCGCAAGGTCTGAGCTGCATGCACGCTGTTGGCATCAGATGACCCGTGGTGACAAAAGGTGCTGGTTATCGAAATATTGGTGCCTGGTTTACGCAATACAAATCGCAAGCAAATATGAAGAGGCGATATTAGGTACCTTACATACACCACAATCAGCGTATTTATTTCTCCTTGTTTTATCTTCAATTTTAAAGTCTTATAGGCAAAATATATTTTCTAAATTTCATCAATCTGAGTTTCAATAATTTGCTAGCAGAATCGGCCAAACTTACGTCCTTTTATCTTCTAA
>JXSR01S000910.1:14746-27040 GCA_000969725.1 Ophiothrix spiculata | reverse complement strand
CATTAAACCTCAGGTTTCATTGTCCCAGGATAAAACCCCGGGATAAAAAAAATGGTACATGTACAATGAGTATCATTATAGCAAGGTGCAGGCCTACATTACAGAGGTGGAAGTGCGAAAGCTGAAGAATATTGGACCAATTAACAGGTCTAGAGAAATACCGGGAGAAGCTTCCAGGGCGGTGTAACTGTTATCTATGCTTATTATTCCCCATACACTTTAACGTGTAATGAAAATGTCCATTACCTTTGTTTGAACTAGATCTCACGTGTTGGGGTGATTTGCATAAATAAGGGCATGTCACTTCTGCAGCATATTACCTGGAATTGATTAATAACAAAAGTAGATAAGTGTGCCTACAGAGTGTCCCAATAAAAATGCATCACTTTTGTTTTTGATCATATCTCAGAAACCAATCAACAAAAATGAAAACTTTTTTCAGAATAATAATAAGTATAGTTTAGTCTTGCATCGGTAAAATTTTGAGCAAAATCCGTCGAGCCGTTCTTGAGAAAACAAGAATTTTGCAAGATGACTCAATTTTACCCCATTCCAATGGGGTTTATCACAGTAATTCATATTTGCAGCTATTATCGATCTGACATAACATGACCATGTCACCACAGTAACTGGCCTCTAAAACTCACTGTATTCATTGATAAACATCTTTTCAGTAAAACAACTACAAAAAAACAATCACAACAACAACGACAACAATAGTAACAACAACAGAAAATTTAGAATTTGAATAAACCTGATTGAAACTTGAAATCTTGTCTGATAACACTCGACTTCCTTCACCGTCAGGGATTTTAAACATCGCATTGGACCAGGACAATGAAGTAGGTGCCTGGGAACTGATTGTGAACATGTGAAAGGCAGAGTTGCTTAAAATGTACTTAAAACTATACCAATTTTTTTTCAACGTGCGGTATCATGGACTTAGACATTCCACTTTCACGAGGAAGTGAATTACTGCATTGTTATTTGGATTTGAATATGTTGACAATGTTATATTTTTAACAATTGTAGAGTGAGAGACAGTCATAAAGGTTTTCTTTTTTATCAAAAAAAAGCTTGAAACTTAAAAGATACAAAAGATTTCCGAATAGACTTTCCAGTGAAGGAATTCCTTCTGCCTTGGTTGAGTTTTCTTGAGAAACCATGAACTCTTTTTTTTCTTTTTTAGCGCTGCAAAACAGCAAGACCTATACACATTGAATAACAGTGCCACTCTCAGTGCTAAAAAAGATATCAAAATCATGATTTAGTGCCTATGCCATAAATTTGTGATCTTTTGTGGTCTGTTTTGCATGTTTAAAATAAATTGATCAATAGTAACCGAAGATGTGCTTTGGTAAGCATGAGTTACTGTGGTATTGAACCCCATTGGAATGGAGTGAAATTGAATCTTCTTACTAAATTCTTGTTTTCTCAAGAACGGCTCGATGGATTTTGCTCAAAATTACACTGATGAAAGACTTAACTATACTTGTTATTATTCTGAAAAAGTTTTAATTTTTGTTAATTTGTTTCTGAGATATGATCAAAAACAAAAGTGATGCATTTTTATTGGGACACCCTGTACAGGTATATATGACCGTCCATCTCAAACGAGTCGTAAATGCAGCAATGCTCATTTTGCGCTACGTGTAAAAATACATGACAGGGTCGTAATTTGCCGAAATTGTTTGTTTTTTGATTTATAATCCTTGTGCTAACTTCAAAACACCAGCAACATTTTTTGTCAAGAAAATGATCAGAAATATGAAATACATCTTTTGTATGCATAATGCATATATTGAGGACATTCAAAAGAAAATATTGAGCTTACTGATCGTTGAACGCGTTTATCTCAGATAATTTATTTTAATCATTGACAACCTTTGACGGACCATAACTTCACTTCTTGTCACCATGTGAAGTTCATTGTGGTGTCATTTTAATCCTTGTAACAAGTATTTACAAATATTTGAAAAAGCAAAAAATTATAAAAGGCTGCATTTACGGCTATTTTGGGATGTACTGTAACATATGAATACGCCAGAATAAAAACATCCAAACTCTAACAGCTCCCTTCTGTTAAGGCTACGGTCCCTAAATGGGTGCCGTTTTTGCCAAGGGCATCTTTAATACAATTTTTGGCATACATATGAAATAGAGTCTCTAATTTATACATGAGACTTTAGTTGTGATTTCACGTCCATTATCAATGTCAAAATTACGTCAATAAACTACTTCGAAAAATTTACACCATTTTCGCCGAAACCCTAAAATTTCATGATGTTCGAACGATTCGCCTGTTTTCAAATTTTGACAGATTGTAGGCTTGATACTTTTTTTTTTAATTACAAATAATATTTTATAAATGTGTTGTGTTGATTTTGAATGATAATGTAACAAACCCGCGTTGTTTTGCCCGAACAACCGGGCGTGAATTATGACCCTGAGTTCACCCTGTTTGAGCTGTGAATAGCCTGATTTTAGTATCTACATTATCTACATTTTGTCTGATATACGCATTCGCATAACTAACTTACAAATCGAGCATTCCAATGAGGCAAAAATTGCAATTTGTATGTAAACAAAAGAAAAATACGGCATTCTAATGTTTATGTTTTAGATTTTAGTTCACGATCTCAACAATGCCTTGATAGCTCAGCGGTAGAGCGCTCGCTTCGTAATGCATGACTAACTCCTGCCATAATCCATGGTTCGAATCCCCGCAAAGGCAGTGGAAACTATTTATCTTTTCATGATAGAAAAATAGTTAGGATTCACATTTTCCTGAGCATGTGGATTCCTCGTACCCTTAATTATACTTATAAAATGTAAATGCATACAAATCTCTGAGAATGCTTTCACATCACTTAAATAGCATTACCATGTCAATATCCTAATCATTGTCACATTTGACTCTCTAGTTGACTTTTTTAGACATTGTTAGATAATTGCTATAGTGCATAGTTGCTTTATTTAAACAGCCATTACAAGAAAACCCCAACTCCATGAGCTCCCCTCTGCAACTATATGCTAGAAAAATTATCTAACAATGTCTAAAAAAGTCAACTGCAATGTGACACTTTGATTGGGATAAAGACATGAAAATGCATTCTAGTGATTTGAAAGCATTTTCAGAGATTTGTATGCATTAATATTTTACATAACTTAACAGAAGGGAGCTATAATTGGAGTTGGGATGTTCTTATTCTGGCCCATTCATATGTATGTAGCAATCACATATATGAATAGATCATCTACAATACGCATGGTTGCACTGTACGTTTCCTCTGGGGTAAAGACTCAGCCCACATATAGTAATGATGTTTAGTGTATCGTTGGTGCGCGTAACCGAAAAATGCTTGTATAAAAACGAATTGGTTTGACTTCCTACTCAACTGGAAAACACAATCTTAACCTCATTATAAAAATGTCGCCGCCAGCGTCGATATTTAACTAATTCGGCCACATTTCAGAAGGTCGACAACAGATAACAATAGATTTTAGCGAGGTCTCAAATAGCTGCAATGCCCCTTTAATATATGTGTACCGCCGCGGCAAAAGGGTCCAGTTGTCGGCTCGTACATGTTGCTCCTTGTAGCATATCTAATGTATGGTATTTGTATACATCAGATATGCTACAATGAGCAACATGTAGGAGTCGACAACTGGACCCTTTTGCCGCGGCGGTACACATATTGCAATAAAAATATATTGCAAATCGAATTCAAGATACTGATTACTACAGTGTATAATAGCAAGGTGCAATCAGTTAACCGTGAATAATATTGCACTTCCCGGCAAAGTTGACTTTCGAAACTTTAGGTATAGGTAAATACGTATGCATGAATGCGTTTTTTGTCAAAAAACAAAACAAAACACGAAATTTGACTTTGTCTTCATATTTTTACTTTAGATCCCATTTATTCAAATTGTAATTCGCGACTTTCCTCGCGTTTTGCAAGAGTAGCCCAAATATGTCTTCATCTGCAAAAGGTCGTCATTTCAGAAGACATTGTAAAAATAAAAATAACTGATTAATCCATTGTTCTGTTGCTGATATAATTAGCGGGGGCGTTAATTAGCGACACAAATCAACATATGACGCATTGGAACAGCTTACAGCATCCAGTCACACATGACTCATCATCTTTTGTCTTCATTATTAGCCGTCTGTCATTAACTAAAAATAAACTTGTTTGTGAAAGTCAGGCTAGTTTTGAATGTAAAATTAACGTAACAATTGAAACGTGACGCAAGTATCCCCTGAGTAGCAAGTATCTAGAGATATTAGAAAAGGTCAAATTTTGTGTCCTTTTTTTTTGAGTTCGTAAAAAATATAAGCGTGTTTGAACGATCGAGCTCGTTTAGCGGGAAAATTCAAATTTTCCAACCAAACTCGGCCCCAAAATTGTTTTTTTTAATCGTTTCCAAAAAATCTCAACGTTAAATTTTTACACTGTAAAATCGTCTTGAATCACTGCTGTTGAAGTTAATATTTGCGTTTAATTTGTGTTGTAAAAAGCGCATAGATGCCTTTGCTGAATTATTATTATTATTTAGTACAGGCTGAAATGGAGCTAGGTATCACGCGGAGCCGAAGTTTATCTCATATAGTTTTTCTAGATTGAAATATTATGAGGAATAAGAGTATCTGAGGTAAAAAGCCCAAAATCTGAACGCACTACCTGAATGAGATCGTTTCTCAAAATGGCCGTCAAAATCCTACAAAATGACCGAATACTGGACAAAAGATCAAACAATGAGGTTATCTCGTAGTGATTATAGCAAAAATGACAGTCCAAGTTTGTATAATAAATAATAATAAATAATAATAATTCAGTTTATAAAGCGCATAAGCAAAGGCATCTATGCGCTTTACAACACAAATTAAACATAGATATTACATTCAACAGCAGTGATTCAAGACAATATAAAAAGTTAAAACGAGTTTACAATGAATGGTTAAAAATTATTATAATATTAACAGCTAAAGAAATAGATATAACCGGGCTTAATAAACAAAACAAAATATGTTATCCGACATAACGAGCAGACAAAACTAATTCTTTAACACAGGAAATAAAATACACATGACTCAGCTAGCGGAAGCAGTAGGATATACTTATACGAGGTTATGAATTTGATGGTAATGAAAATGTATGTGATCATTAAAGTATAAATCAGTCATTAAAAATGGTAATTAGAGGGCGTTTTTTATTCAAAATGACCGCTAAAATAAGATATTTCACTCAAAACTACAGTGGGAGAGCTAGGACCACTTCCTCTGCACCCAACCCCCCGGGAATCAACCAAACCAACTTTGTTAGGTTCCTTATTATGACTCACAGATTTGGATCTCACTAAAATGAAAAGTGACCTCAAGCAAGATATCCAATATGGGCGCCAAAATTTCCACCAAAATACTATATTTTCATTATAATGACCTACAAGTATTTTGTAAAACACTTTACGTTTAAAATTATTATTGGGAACCGACTTCTGGATCTGACTCCTAAATCATGCCATATGCATATTTCATATTCAAAATGGCCGCCAAGATGACCGCCAAAATAGCCAATTTTCCTTAAAATCAGCCAAACAGCCTTTAAAATCAACAAGAAATAACACTTAGGGTTAAAATATGATAATTGCCCCTAATTATATTGTTAGCTTGTATCAAATCCAACATACTAAAATCCAAAATGGCCGCGAAATATTTTATGCTCAAAAATGGGTTACAGTGACTTTAAAATGGTATCAAAAAACATTGATGGAAAATGGCTCATAGATAAAGGTGTGAAGATGTTTCATATCCAATATGGAGCCTGTTCTGAGATCCAAAATGGCAGCCAAAATATGTTTTTAGGCATGACAATTGATTAAATAGACTTTAGAAACGGTATCAAAACCACAAAATGTTAAAATTAATTGATACAAATTTGCTTTGAGGGTGGCAATTAGATCATTTCTTCCAAAATAAGGGTGTTAGTATGCTTCAGATTCAATACGGAACCTGTACTGAGATCAAAAATGGTGTCCAAAATACGATTTAGGCACAACAATGGGTTGAAGTGACTTTGAAATGGTATCAAAAAATACAAAATATTCAAAATAATTAATGGAAAATGGGTAAAAATAAGAACACTTGTTCTTAAAGGTGTTATGATGCCTTAAATTTATTATAGAGTAATGTACTGAGACTCAAATTTGCCATCAAAATAATTTTTTATGCACTGAAATGAAAATAATTGAAACTGTATCAAATCGTCGGTCATATTACATACTGATCTATATGACAAAAGACTCATTTCGAGAAAATCGCTTTTGAAATCTTTCAAGACTTTGTGTCATAAAATAGCCTTTGCACTTAAGTTTTCTCCTGCTACTAATTTATTAGTAAAAGGAAAGACTTTAAACTTGTTTAATGTTTAATTTCAAGTAATATTACTACTTGTAACCCTTTTTAATATAGTTCTGAACTCATAAATCTCTATGTGAAAACGCTTTTTTACATTTAGCGATCTCTTAGTACAGTAATTGAATACGTCAAACTGCGCTATACTCGTATGATATAAATCTGTATGTGAAATATGTTTTTCATCGCGAAGTTCATATAGCGCACCTTATATATAGATCTGTGTGTGATGCGTACGTGATTTTTGCATATAGCGCAGTTTGTGAAACGCTAAATTGAAATAGAACGCATATAGATCAAAATTAATGAATCATTTCTTGTTAGTTAGGTTAAATTAAGGCCTGTAACTTAGATATGAAGAAATCATCAATATATATAAATCCAGACACATTTTCTCGATAAAGTCAAAAATGTTATATAGAACAGTATGTGATGCGACCGACGAAATGCATCAAATATTCAAAATAAGCAATGGAAAATCGCTTTGAGGATAACTATAATAGGACATTCCATCGTATCCAATCGTATTTTATGCACTAAAATTGGTTTAAGTGAGTTTGGAACTGTATCAAATATACCAAATGTTCAAAATAATTGATGAAAAATGACCCTGAGGGTAACTACGGGAGCGCTCTACCCTAATAAGGTTGTTACCACATTTCAGATTCAATATTTATAATTTTTCAATGTTGCTTACATAAAACTTTCCGTGCATAAAATTGTATTTTTGCATCCATGTTGGATCACAGTACAGGCACCATTATAGATTTTAATCATGCTAACAACATTATATGCAGGGCTTCGAAATCCACGGGAGCACGGGAGCGCCGCTCCCAGAAAAAATCACAGCCGGCAGACAAATAATGAGAAAGTCAAAAACAAATTGAAAAATCTTAAGAAAAAAATATTAATATTTTCTGATTTCTACAAAATCACATCAAAAATAATATGTGTTTGACTCAATGTTGCCATGGTTACTTAATAGTGTAACAATATGTAACAATATCAATACCAGTAGTTAATTATTGTTATGTCTGGCCTCCCCTGCTCCCGTGTGGAGCAATTATGAAATAGATTAATTTATGAAATATCTATATGTTTTCATCTATTGGTTAATATCACTGTTTGGTTCATAGGTTTAAAAAAAAACAGAAAGGCCTACACACTTTTTATAGAATTAAATCAACAAAGTAAAAGTGATTTCATAACATTGCTAAAATGTTTTGTAAACCTTTTCAACATGCTACAAAATTGAAAGAAATGGGGTCTCAGGATGCTGATTTTTGCCCTCAAATATAGCTAAAACCCAAGAGCTTCCGGGAGATTCTGCCCTCTGGACCCCCGCCGGGGCTCTGCCCATGGAGCCGAGGGGCCCTAAGGTGGGCTCCTGGAACCCACCCGCTAGGGCTTCGCGGCAAGCCGCTCAAACAGTTAATTTCTTGCAGAAAATATTTCAGAATTACTTCATGCTCCCAGACAGCCACATTTATTTCGATGCCCTGATTATATGGAAAGAAATGTTCCTATTGTTACTCTTAAAGTTAATAATTATCTTTTTCGATATAATTTCAAAGTTACCTTAACCCCATTTTGTGCTTAAAATCGTATTGTGGCGGCCATTTTGTATCACAGTACAGGTTTCATATTTAATTTCGAACATGTTCACATCCTTGTTTGGGAAGGAATACTCTTATTGTTACCCTAAAAGCCATTTTCCATCGATTATTTTGAACACTTCATGTTTTTTTATACAGTTTCAAAGTCACTTTAACCCATCTTTGAGTATAAAAATCATATTTTGGCGGCCATTTTGGTGCCATGCTCACATCTTTATTTTTGTTAGAAATGCTCCTATTGTTACTTAAATCCATTTTCCATTGACTATTCTAAA
Source organism: Ophiothrix spiculata (assembly GCA_000969725.1). Lineage (NCBI taxonomy): Eukaryota > Metazoa > Echinodermata > Ophiuroidea > Amphilepidida > Ophiotrichidae > Ophiothrix > Ophiothrix spiculata. The sequence goes on along the minus strand of JXSR01S000910.1, from coordinate 18,731 downwards.
TATTTGGTGTTTAAAATACTGTTTCAAATGTTTTTTAACCCCATTTTGTGCCTTAAATCGTATTTCGGCGGCCATTTTGTATCTCAGTACAGGCTTCATAGTGAATTTGGAACATTCTCACACCCATATTTGGGAAGGAATAGTCTTATTGTTACCCTAAAAGCCATTTTCAATCGATTATTTAACGTTTAATGTTTTGATACAGTTTCAAAGTCACTTTAACCCTAATAAAACCAAATCTCACTAAATCTCACTTTTAGAAAATCACGAAAAAGTCCAGATATACGTCACAGACAAGGGTTATATGCAGGGACTAAATCGCTGCCAAGGCGGCATCTCAGCGGTGGCTTGCTACGGGTATTACTCAGGGGCGTCGCTACGTATTTGAAAGTGGGGCGGCCAAGTTAGTGTTGGATGTGCACGGACAGGGATGGGGTGTCCGAGGGGGAATGTAAGGTTATTTCCTAGACCTTTGTCATTGAGAGGGGGTGGGGTAGAATTATTTTTAGCCGACAAGCCCAAACTTTGCCGACAGCAAAGATAGAAAAATAACTATGTACTTTTTCCTATGACATATATGCAAACTGGTTGTTTGAGGGGTATGTGTCCCGTCAGGAGTAAGACAATTTTGAACTTTCAAAACACTATTTACGCAATTTGGTGCATAGATTTTGCTACCTAATGCTTGAAGATAGCATTTTCACCATCAAAATCTGGGCAAGACACCCCACTCCATTGAACAATGCATTTATACTTAAGTGGTCAAGGTCATCCACATGCCCGTTAGTGATCAGGGGGGGGGGGGTCCATATGGACCCAACGCCGAAAAAACACTTTCGCGAAGAAATTTAACGTTGAAACTCTGGTCACAGGTAAAGTACTTCAAAAGAACTAAAACAAAGAAAACATTTTGAAAATTGGACAAATCGATTCCAAAACAAATTTTGTTGTGTCGCGTCAAATTTTCCCCGCCAAAAAATTGAAAACTCACTTCCCAATGGAATTTTTCAATTAAATTTGGCTCACATATGCAGTATGTAAGTACAAACATATTCCTGGAAATAAAATTTGAAAAAAGTTGTTCGATTACGATTTTATGGGAAAAAAATTGATGTTCGCCCTCGAAAATGCTTATTTATGCTAATTAGCATATGAAGGGTGGGTTGATTTTAATTTTTTTTTGTCACCAAGTGAATGGTATGGTAAAGCTAGACAATTACATAGAAAGGCGATGAAAAATTACTTCGCGTTTTTGCGCTGACGTGCAAAAACCAAATTGTTGGGTCCATATGGACCCCCACCCTTGACCACTTAAGTGTTAAACATATGAAGGTGGTTTCAGAGGGAGATGTGCTAGTTAGAAACTTTTGAATATTCGAAAAGCCATTCACTCGCCATTTGATGCGTAGATTTTACTACTTGATGCTCCAAGTTAACACTTTTCCATCAAAATATGGGCAAGGGACCTCGGATGACTCGCACTAAACAGTACACAAAGTGTGCCCCCCCCCCTCCCCCAGTTAGAACAATTTGGAATTTTGAAACACTATTCATGCGTTTTGGTGCATAGATTTGCTACCTGATGCCTCAAGTTAGCAGTTTTTTCCTATTAAAAACTAGGTAAGGTATCAAATCCAGCTTGGATGAAAATGCTTTTTTTTAGCGGGGGGAGGGGGGTGTGATTTGGTACACATTTATCGTCAAATTTAAATAAACATGTTATCATATATTTGCCTTCAAGAAAACGGTGGATTTATTCTTCAAGAATATCATAATGAATAAGTCAAGCCTAATTTATAATAGAGACTCTGCACCTCATGTATGCTCAAAATTCAGATAATATGTCATCGTTCAGTGAACGTGATATTGCTCCATTTTGCTACTGAAAAGGAACTGTAGCCTTAATCATGTTAATCAGACGGCATTAACAGCCTTATTTTTGTTAGAAATGCTCCTATTGTTACTTAATATTTCATTTTCCATTTATTATTCTAAATATTTGGTGTTTAAGATACTGTTTCGAATGTTTCTTATAAAACTCATTTTGTGCCTAACATTATATTTCGGCGGCCATTTTGTATCTCAGTACTGGCCTCATATTAGATTTGGAACATGTTCCCATCCTTATTTTCGTTAGAAATGTTATTGCGACTCAAAAATAATCAATTTTTCAATAATTATTCTAAAGATTTGATGTTTAAGATACTGTTTCGAATTGCCTCTAACCCTTTTTTGCACATAAAACCACATTTTGGCACCCATTATGACTCTCAGGTCAGACTCCATATTGGCTTTTTAAACGTGCTCAAACCCTTATCTGGGATGGAATTTTCTTCTGGTTACCCTGAAAGCAATTTTTCATCAATTATTTTGAACATTTGGTGCTTTTGATTGCGTTTTAAAGTCACTGTTACCCATTTTTGTGCCTAAGATTATATTTTGGCGCCCATTTTGTATCTCAATAAGGCTCTACTAGTATATATTGGGATTGATACAAGAGAATAACACACCTAGGGAGCAATTGATCCTATTGTAACCCTAAATGTTATTTCCCGTTGATTATATATTGACATCAGTTATTTTAAAAGCTCAATTTTAATGAAAAAAGTGTATCCCGCTCAAAAAATGTAAGGTCAATCGGGATAAAAGACCCGATTTCGCCATGGATTACAAAAAGACTGTTAAAAAGCATAAACAAGAAAAACAAATTATATAAACATTATATAAATAATCGAACTGAAAAGAAACTACAAAAAATCAAGACGTATAAAAATAAACTGATTCATAATGCTGATTCGTAAGTCTAAAAGGATGCACTACTTTAACAAATGCGAAAACTCTAAACATTACATGAGAGAAACATGGAAAGAAATTAACTGCATTAATAGTATTGCTGGTAGGGGTAAAAAACAATCGTTGGATATCAAATTTAAATATGAGATGGGCAATTTTATAACAGATTCTCAAGATATAGCTAATCACTTCAATAACGTTTTTGTTAATGTGGGATCCAAGCTTGCTTCAAATGTTCAAAATGCTGGCAAAAACTGCTATGAAATGAAACCAGATAGCATGTATATGAAACCTATTGTTGAATAACATATCATGAAAATAATTGGAAAGCTGAAACCAAATAAAAGTGCCGGACATGACATTTCGCGTATTATTGGTGTCATGAACAAATTGAAGTTTTCAATCCCAGCCTGTATTTTGCATACACGGTATTGCTCTTTAATTTTGCCTTACATAAATTATGGTATAATCATATGGGGAAATACGTCTAAATTGTGCTACAAAAATGGGCTTATAATGACTATTTCTAAGAGTCACTACCGAAGTCACACTGGACCATTATTTGCCAACACTAATCGTCTAACAATTAACGATTTGTATACTTTGGAAGTTGGAGTGTTTATGTACACATTTTCGATCGGTGAGCTTATTGTAGCTTTTAAGGAATACTTCACAAAACGCTCTGAGATTCATAACTATTCAACACGACATGTCAATGACTAACAACAGAAATAATTTTTTCTGACCATGGAGTTTGCTCCAATGGCTCCCATTCTTTGGAACTCCCTTCTAAAAACATTAAAACAATCCAAAACTGTCAAATATTTTCGCTGTACATTGAAAAGATCCCTGAATCAAAAGTACAACTAAATTACTGATACAGTATTTTGCATCATTAAGCCTGAGAGGCCCTAGGGTTATTTGTTCAAATGAATTATGATATGAATTCAGGTATCTGTGCAAAATTGTGCATTGTATCAAGGTAAGTATAGGGTTTGTGATATGACGTTGAATCCTCGTCTAACCAAGCCTTTTTGTTTTGTAACACGTCTAACCAGGGAGGGGGTTGTTACAACTTGGTTTTGCTATCAATAGATAGGTATGGTCCTCCCCTATCCAACGATACCAAGATCACAAAAATCAGCCAAGGCGTTACGTAATTATGACGTCATAAAGGTCGAAAATCGGAAAA
>JXSR01S000908.1:1199-12887 GCA_000969725.1 Ophiothrix spiculata | reverse complement strand
TCCTTTGGGAAAGCATATTTCCAATTTTTGGCGGGGAATTTTTCAGAAAAAAATAAAATTTGACACGAATTAGAAATTTGGCCGCCATTTTGAAACGGAATGACGGATTTTTATTTTGTTGTTGTTGCATATGATTTTTATTGAGTTGGTGTATCACTGTGTACCGTACAGTTTGAAAGATAAATAATATGGAGAACATTGTTTTTAAAGCTATCAAAATCCAGGGTCCATATAGAACCCCCCCCCCCCTGTGCACTAACGGGATTTTAAAACACCTTATGCACTTAAGTGTTAAGACGTCTTAAAGTTCGTCCGGATCGGAAAATGTTGGTTCTATACAACGGAATTTCGTCAGACATGATAATTCTAACATGCCCTGCAAGTTTTAACCTCATAGCATGCATATATTTTTCAAAATAACGACTTGAAATTTACCGCCCCCCTCCCCCAACAAACTTTGATAGTACCCCCTACCTTTTCAATAAATTAACCGGAAAGGGTGTAAAAGAGAAATACATATAGTAACCATAAATTTGCCCTAATTTTGGCCAAACCTAGAAAAAAGTGCAAAGAGGCTGATTTTGACTGATTATGAGAGGTATAGGTTTAAATATTAACCGAAAAAAAGTGAGGAAGGGTTGGGGCTGGGGAACCTCATTTTTCGGGGTCATTAAAAAAGGGGTAATTTGTCCTAAGTTTTGCATAAAGCATGTCGTATTTGACATTAAATTAAGGGAAATGTAATTTAAAACACTTGGTGATCTTTTTGTTTTGTTACTCTATCACCTTGCAAAACATTATACCTAATTAGAGACATTATGGCCTAAAAATCGTGATTTTTTGTTAAAAATAGTCAAAATTCAAAATGTTGCTATCATTATCTCTAAATCAGATTTTATTTAGAAAAGAAAATGGCAAAAAGCTGATTTCAACTGTTTGTGAATATTATAGGTGTAAATATTTACAAAAGAAAAGTAAAAAAGGGTGGAAGCTGGAGAACCTTACTTTCGGGGGTCATTAAAAAGAGGGGGTCATTTGCCCTAAGATATGCATAAAATATATTAAACATCAAATTAAGGGAAATGTAATTTATAGCACTGGGTGAATTGTTTATTTTGTTACTCTATCATCTTGCAAAAACAAAAAATTATACCTATTTGAGACAATATGACCTACAAATCGTGATTTTGTTTTTTTTAAATAATTTTTTTTTTTAAGTTTTAAATTTTGCTATGATCATTTTCCCTATATTCGTGTTTATTTAGAAAAGAAAATGGCAGAGAAGCTGGTTTCAAATGATGTTGAATTAATATGTGTCAATAATAACCAAAAAAAAGTATGGATATATTGGGGTTGGGGAACCTTATTTTTATGGGGGTCATTAGATACAAAGATTATTGACTCTCAATTATGCTTGAAGTGTGTCATGTTTGGTATCAAATTAATTTAATTTAACAATGATTGTGATGTTCAATTTATACTCTACCACCTAACAAAATGTTTTACCTGATTGAAGACGTAATGCCCTGAAAATTGTGGTTTTTCATGAAAAATAGGTAAAAACTGAAAATGATGCAATTAGAGTTCTAAATATCATTTTTTTCATCGAGTTTGTTTGCTTATGAGCAAGGTAAATGTTATTGCTGAAAGATACAATGTGTTTATTTTAAAATCTCCAAACGTTGGGAGGCCTACTTTTTTTCTACTTTCCTACCATTCTGTCATCAAAATGACCACTAAGAATTTAAGAAATAAATTATATAAATGGCTGAAGTAACTTTATTGCATTTCTATGCACTCAAGTGGGAGTAATCTTAATAGAAAAGGCTCTATAAGACATATTCAAACTATATATAACGAATGACAGAAACTGCCGTAAAACCCATATTCAATATTGGGACCCATTTTGAATGATCGCCAACAAGTTGTGTGTATAATGTAAAGGGTTAAAGTCGCCATTTTGAAATATACACAATGTTCCTGCATGCTATGGAGCGAACACGTACAGGACAATTTTAAAGTATACCAATAGCCTTCTTTTTAAGCCAACAGGTCAGTAAATGATTGATATTTAGAACTATTATCACCACATTTTGAATTTTGACCTATTTTGCACATGAAATATCAATTTTCAGGGAATTGCGTCTTCAATCAGGTATAGCATTTTTGCTAGGTGATATGGTAACAAATTGAACATCATTGTTTATATTATATTTTCGTTTAATTCGATATTAAAACATGACGCACTTCAAGCATAATTTCGAATTAATAGCCTATGCATTTAATAAACCCAACCCTTAAATATCAGGTTCCCCAACTCCCATCCACCCTTACTTCTTTTAGGTAAATATTGACATCTATAAATACCACAAGCAGTTGAAATCAGTTTCTTTTCCATTTTCTTCCTAGATAAACCATAGTTTAGGGATACTAACCCTAACCTCCTACCTACCATTTTTCATTCTCAGCCTATCTCCTCGGAAATAAGGGTGTCAAAAATTGGTGGTTTCCACCGGGGCTCGAACCAGGGACCTCTCGCTTCCCAATCCCGTGTCCACCTATACCAAGCCACCCGAGGGGCGCTGCCTAGGCAGCGATTTCGTGCCCATATGGGACCCCGGTCTATGACGTATTCGGACTGGGAGCTTTAAGATTATGTGTAAAGTCATCCGGCCACTTACTAAATTAATAGCATAATTTTGAATTTTGACCTATTTTGAATGAAACATCTAAAATGTAGGCCATAACGTCTTAATTGGGTGTAACATTTTGCAAGGTGATAGAGTACTAAAATAAACAACACATCCAGTGTTCTAAATTACATTTCCCTAATTTTATATCAAACACGACATATTTTACGCGTAGCTTATGACCAATAACCTGTTATTTTTAATGACCCTTTAAAGTCGGGTTCCCCAGCCCCAACCCTTCCTTACTTTTTTGGGGTAAATATTGACACCTGTAACTTCCACAATTAGTTGAAATCAGCCTCTTTGCTATTTTCTTTTCTAAATAAGCCCTAATTTAGGGATAATAATAGCAAAATTTTCAATTTTGACCTGATTTTAATGAAAAATCTCGATTTTTGGGTCATAATGTCTTTAGATAGGTATAATTTTTTTACAAGGTGATAAAATAACAAAATAAACAAATCAACCAGTGTTTTAAATAATTACATTTCCCTTAATTTGATGTCAAATACGACATTATTTAGGCATAACTTTGGGCAAATGGCACCTATTTTTAATGACCCCCCGAAAAATAAGGTTTCCCAGCCCTTACCCTTCCTCACTTTTTTCTGTAAATATTTACACCTATACCTACTATAATCAGTTAAAATCAGCCTCTTTGCACTTTTTTCTAGGAAAAAACCTAAAATATGGTTACTAATAGGGTCGGTTGTTTTTGCGTTTTTGTGTAGCGGGGAAAAATCCGTGGGGATTGCAACAACCATCCTCCCTGGGTAGACGACGGTTAAGACTCCCATGGCTCTTTCATTATGAATCTCTTAATATTGGAGTTCAGGGATCATTAGTCGCGGTATATATATATATACATATATATATGTTTACTTGTTTGCTTTTGAGACTACGGTTCTTCGAGAATATCATGACGAGGTATTTCATTTTCACTGCAAGATATTACCATGACGCTCAGATGTCCCCTACATGAATCACACCCAACATACCCGATATCGGTCTGGAATAGATCTGAGATGTGGGGTATTCATCGGTCTGGAATACCCCACATCTCAGATCTATGTAAATTTAATTAGGTGTAACACGAAGTGACAGAATCAATATTCATGTGTAAATCCTTTGGTTTACCGTGCGATCATGCATCAATAATTCAGTCTCGAAGTGATACGTGTAATCCGATTATCAACCAGACAAATGGATCACGCTTTCTGCTTTGGAACTAAAAATTGATCAACACACAAAAGTATTACATTAACTGTGATCCCGTATAACTCAGAGCCTCTACTTCGTGTACCAAAATATTATAGCTTACCTTGTGTAGGTACGCAAAATCTTGCAGTGAACATGACATTCTAGTGATTCGTTGTTGAAAAATGTCCCCTTAAATTACTACATTCTGGGCTACATTCCTATCACCAGACGATTTTTTCTCAGCTTACGTTCTTTAATAAAACTTATGCATATGTGTGAATATTTAATTTTAAACAGAATATGCAGGACTCCTTCTTAGAAGACAACCAGTTCAGTGGCGTAACCAGGTTTTCGAAAGTGTGTGTGGGGGGGAGGGGGCACAATATGAAGACGAACCGACAGAATTGGATTGACCATGGGAGAGGAGCTAACTAAGTGATCTGAGCGAATAACGGGTGGAATCCAGGGGCCCGCCTTAGGGCCCCGGAAGCTCCGTTTTTAGCTATTTGACACCCTGCAGGAAGGCTAATTGAAACCTTTTTGGGATTTATGTAGTTAAAATGGTGCCAAAATGCTGTGAAAATAATCTGTATGAGGTATTTTTTGCAGGAACCGACAATGACAGGCGGCCTACGGCCGCTTGGACCAATGCAGTATCGCTACCCGGCCTGTGGCCGGTAGGCTCAAATTTACCGACGGACGGTAAGTAATGGGGGGCCACGCCCCCCCCCCCCCTCTAGCTACGTCACTGAAGACAACTGATGGTAAAGTTTATCATCAATTTGATCCCTTCATATGGGTTTAAAGTTGCATATGCAGGCTTGGCTTGTGTTTTAAGGTGTCCTTTAGGGATCATATCCACCTGGATAACAAAAACAAAAAATGCATCGTTTGTTAAGGGGCTTCTCAACCTCGTCTAAGCAGGGATGGATCCCATCAAGGGTTAAATAGGTCGTTCAACACTCAAATCAAATTAAACAAATAAAAAACATCCATTTAATGTGTCATCACTTCATGGATGTATAATTGTCCCCACCGAACGGGTTTGGGATGGGGGACTATAAAATGAGCTCCGTCTGTGTGTCCATGTGTCTATGTGTCCGTGATGAAAAAATTAAGCCAACTTTTAACCTACATTTTCTGTCACACGTTCCTGCAGCTTGTTGGGTGGGTGCCTTGACCGTTCAAAGACTGAGTTTGTATTGATTGGTGGATCAAAGGTCATTGGGGTCATTAGGGGGTCATTAAAGGTCAAATGTGGTCAAATGGAGTAAACCTTGGTGTACGGACATAAAACTTGGAGGGTTGGGACGTTGTTTAGGTCACAGGATTTTAGCTCAATGTGCATTACTCCACATTCGGCGGGGACATATTTTACGCATAAACCCGAGTTCTACTTGTGTATGTATGATTCTTCCTGCACAGTAAGAAAAGGCAGAAAAGAAGAACAGGAAACTAAGGGCGTGTTCACACATCATTTGGTCATGACTATATTAAAACTAGTGGCGCGTCAGGTTTGGTCACGAGCGAGACACTTTCTAAAATTGCGTTCACACTAAGAATTTGGTCATGAGTGGCTCACGAGTGAGAATAGTCATGACGAAATTGTTCTGTTTGGACACGTCCAAAGATACCACTTACCAACGATATACTCGGTTGTATATACTCGCTCGGAGAAATTTCCCTTTCCAGCACTGTTAAATGCTCTAACAGCAAAGCCGTAAGTTTGTGTTAATAGGTCCAAGTCTTCGAAAACAACTGACAGTTCATGTGTGGTACCAATAATAGAATGTGTGTTGTTAGCGCTAAGATCGTATTCGTATGAATTGTTGCCCCCTCGGTATCCACATGGCACTGGTCCCCATTCAAACACGAGAGATGTGGCCGATGGTGCTGAATATTGTATTTTCGTTGGTACTGAAGTGGGTACTGCAAATATTCATGAATTATGAGAAAAGATGGAACAAATCCCTTTATCGTTTCTGGCAACATAAAAAACGGGTGTTCCAAAATGTCCACAAACTCGTTTATGTGCGTAATAGTGGAATCTTTCTTTTTATTGTTGTTGTTGTTGTTATTGTTGTCATTATTACGAGTTTCTAAGTTCCTGTAAAGATGACTGAATATGTAATAATAATTCTAGCAGTTTATTTGTAGCATCAGTTGAGGTATCAATCAGGTTTGAACTTTTCTGTATAAGTGGTTCATTCAAAATCATAAACTTAACTGAATTAACTTGAAGCATTAGTTAAAACATATGAGCGGTGTTCTGGCAAAATGAGCGGGAAGTCGTGATTGAAGATTTTGAATAAATGGCTGCTAAAGTAAAAATATGGTGAAAAGATTAAATGTTGGTTTCTGACATAAAACGCATTAATGTGTATTCTATCAACCTCTACACAAATACCCAAAATAATATCCAAAATTCGAAGAAAAACTTTAAAAAAAAGTTTTGGCACTAAGTTGCAAACAGTCGCCAACAAATTCTTATAAACATCGTTTTAATTTTCAATGCGCGTACATATTTCTTGCGATGTTCTCTTGATTCTGTGGCGGAAGCATCACTTAAGTATCGGGAGCAATAGTAGGACCAGGCTATAATCTGAAATGTGATTCCTGCATTCTTTCATATCGTGAGGTATATAGCATGATTATGGTAGTTCATTGCTGGTACAAAAATAACAATTGCATTACTCACATGACTCTTTGGTAGTCGCTGTAACAGACTCAGATGCTACATTCAACCTGTCATTTCTCGCGTACACATCAACGGAATACGTAGAGTATGGTGTCAAACCAGTCATGGTGTAATTGCTGATATGTGGTGCAACGACAACTATGATCGCTGGATCTAGATCAGTTAGGTTGCATTGATCTAACCTCACCATGCGATATTCATCCACAAATTCCTTAACGTGACAGTTATTGGTATGCTCTGATATCCAGGAAATTGTCCATTCACGTGATGTTATGCTGACTGTAGTAAGATTTTTAACCGGATCTGGTTCTGGGTAGTCAACAAGAAACATATTAAATATGTTTAATTTTCAAAATTATATTTGCAAAAATCAGAGACCATCGATGTATACATGTATAGAGCACATGCAAACAGGTATTTTGGGTAAAATTGTCTGCATATCAGTCATATCAGTTGTGCTTCTTTCTTTTCACTGCGCGCATGTCTCCTGGAAGACAACTGGAACTAATGTCATATTTGTGATTGCTCACCTCGAAAGGGGGGGACTTTGCAGATGATATCCATTTGGATTTTATCATTTCTTTGTGGCAACATTTTCTAAGCTTTAAAATGACACCTTATTTGTGGAAATTGATCAAGGCGATCAAATTTTACAACAGAAAATCTGCTGGAAATTCTTATTATTTTCTTTATTTTTCGCTGCCTATTTTCATAAGTTTTTCGTAAAGTGTTCTGTCGCAAAGTCCCCCTTTTCGAGATGAGTCATCACATTTGCCGAGCCCTGTTGCTCAATGTCTCGCAACTCCTAAATTTTACAAAGCCCACTTGCAAGTTGTATCACATAACATGTAGGCAAGTTGAGAGACCGATGCGTCCGATATGTTCAAATGTTTAAACATTAGAATACTTTAAAACATCAATACTAAGAATTGCAATATTAATCTTCCCCTGGTAATGTTGAAATATGCAGCTAAGTTATTTTCATGCTACTTGAAAGATAAGAGTAATCTGTTTCAAGTCTTGACACCCTTTAATTTTTAAATTCGTTGGATGTAGCTCCTGTGTAACTCAGTGTATGTCAAATATAGGTCAAAATGTGGCATATTTTGCCAAAAATGGTGTCAGGAGTGGGATTTTTGACATTTTTTGGACCAATTTTTGGCGATATCTCAAAAACTAAGACAAAAATCAAAAATTTGAGAAAAGCGATCCCAGATATTGCTTTCTAGATTTTAAAAATTAAATTGGTTAAAATTTTTACTGAAGCAAAATTTAGTTAGCTTTCCCGTAAAATTTTGGGCCCAAAACATGATCACGCATTTTGGTCCAAAAATGACCTGACCATCATGTTCAGTATGCAAATCCGCTTCTAGAAATGTATACTTTTATTCGAATCTAATTATCCGTTGCTGAGTTACAGAGCAAAAAACATTTATGAAAAAAGCCTTAACAGGCCCCTTGAGAGGTGAAAATCAAATCGCAGAACCTCTAACTTGCAAGTTTTAATTGTCTGCAAAATTAAAACGAGAGCAGATAATTAGTTAAAACTTTCCAAATATTTATCTATTGAGTTGAGCTACCGGTATATAAAGTGTTAATAAGAATTGCATAGAGTATCTCCTTCTACCTTAGGGGAAGCGGGTTAGCGCAGCGGTATTTCCCTCGCTTTGCATCAATTAGTCCCGGGTTCTATTCCCGATTCTAGCGCTTTATGTGCATTTGGTTTTCAGTCCATGTTCGCTTCCGCTGGTTGTTCTCCGGGTCCTCCGGTTTTCCACCTACACTTAAACTGAATATTAAAAAAGATCTAAGACCCAAATGGAAATAAGCTTCATTAGAGGCTTTTTTGGGTTATACTTGGCTATCAGCCTAAATAACTCTTTCTTTCTAGGCTACGGACGTTTTGAACACCACATTTTGTAATCATGATCTAGAGCTGTCCGATCTTGCTGCGCAAAGTTTTGACTGCTCAGCCGGAAACAGGTTTCATATTATGTATAGAGATGTGTATAAAGTACAATGCAGCAAATGCAAATGGTTTATTTCGTTTGTGCTAAATACTAGTAACTGTTCACTCGACTCAGGAGCTGTATTTTGCTCTACATTCCATCAAACCCTATTATGCTTTTATAGTACGTGATAAATAAATATCTCTTTAACCAAGAAGCGCATACCACTTACAACTAAGCTCATTCATAATTAACAAAATGTAATTCGTATATTCGTAAACATTATAGACATATGTATTGATAGAGAAGATTTCTAGAACTAATTTGGCACCAAACATGGTGCAATTACCATATTTAAAAATCAATTTCAACGTAAATTACGTCAAACTGAGAAGAATGATAAGAAAAATAAATGTGCGAATCGCATGTAGGGGAGGTTGTAATGTTTGAAGACAGGGCAATCACGTATGAACATTTTAATGACTCTTGCAGCTTTTACAATGTCAATCGAAAGATGTTTTATTTTGTTTTTTGTCTTAATAATTACATAATGCTCATCAAGATGTTTTTCATTTGTCAAGCGAAACTCAAGCATTATGCTTATCTCTGAATGGTACACAACAGCATTTTTTTTATCAAATTTACACTCATAGGGATATTTTAAATTACATCCGTCTTATCAAGATGAAGCTGAATTTTTTCAGAATATGTTCTAGATGGCCTTCTTGCAGATTTTAGCATTCTTTGACTCTAACGTTTGTGCAAGTGTTCTTCCTGATCATTATGTTTCAGGCAGGAATAGTCCACGGTGTTGAGATGTACTGTCCTTCAGATAAGCCAAAAAGTAATCAGGCGGACTTAAATCATGAGAGTGAAAGGGCCAGGGTTGGTTTGTCTTTAGCGATATGATTCTGCATGAAAATATTAATTGACAAAGCTATTCTAAACTGTTTAGCTGTATGAGATGTCTTGTCGTCATGGTGAAGTGAAAGAGAGTGTCAACACTAGATGGTACATTGGGTCAACCACTTTGAACTTTGAACTTTCAGATCTTCTTGCTATCTTAGGAAGTTACTAATTGTATAATCTTTGGTACCAAAATAATTCTACAAGTCTGCTCTATCAATACATATCGATAGAGTTGTAATACAAATCTTTTAAAGTTTTAAAGTTGTTAACATTTAAAAATGTGAAGTTAATTTTTGGACACCCTGTATAATACAAATCATATACAAGCAATCCCATAATCGTATCGAATGAGTATTTCAATTGGAATATCTACAAGAATAATGTATAATTTGAAGATTTGTTTATTTCAACAAGTTTAAACTCATTTTAAGATGTGTCTTTCTCCTAGGTAACCGATTGACTCAATTTCACTATTACACTGGACTGATTAAAGTGTTTCGCTCAACTGTAGTTTGGGAATACATTGACCACCTCTATTCTAAGAAAACCCAATTTATGGATTAATGGTGGCTATGTGCATGACATTCACATAATAGGCGATTAGAGTAGGCTTCTATGAGTGGGTCTTAGCAGAAGGATGTGTTACTGAAAATAGTAAGCATGGTCATTGCACAATGTTACGATTAGACATGTATAATAGCGATATTTCAGTCCCGGAAGTTTCTATTCATTCCAAGGTGAGTCTATTATTGAGAACAAAAGACTCACCGCAGGAATGAATAGAAATTACCGGACTGAAATATCGCTATTGAGTAGACACTCACTCGCAAAATCTGTTGTTACTTGGATTGGAGTCGAGAAAGTTCCGATACCAGCTTGATTGAATTATATGTCGTACAAGGAATTAACCCATCTATGTCAATAGACAGTTCGGATGTTACGTTTGATATTACTGCACCATCCGAACTTTGTTATTCATATGTGTAATAATTGCTGTAACGATTGATGCAATCAATTTTTTACCATGAAAATGCTATTGAATCGTGTATTTGATTGAATGTTATATTAGTTGGGGATCCGGGGGGGGGGGGGTTCTGCAAAACATGATAGTAAAAATAATGATTAGGATTCAATGTAAAGGCAAGTTTGGGTTCTTACATACCATATTCTTTAAATGGACCATCTGACATCGTGGTTGCTATTACCAGAGCAGAGTACATTCCATCACCAGCTGCGTTGATAGCTTTTACACTAAAAGAGTAACTTGTAAAAGGGATCAAGTCAACTAAAAAAGCAACCAAATTGGATGTTTCTTTTGTAACGATAATGACGTCACCGACTGCAAATTTATATCGGTAGTGATTTGCGCCACCTTGTTGATTGCAAGGAACTTCTTCCCATGTAAAAATGATCGAGTATGGTAAGGCAATAACCCGGATGTTTTGTGGAGACCCGGATGGTGCTGTAAAATGCAAGTTGATAATTTTAGCAAATGAAAACATAATACATTCATGTATATATACCCAGTATGTAAATCTCTTGTAATTGATACTAGAAAGTGCGCCAAGTAGTCTTGTGTAAGCTTGATCTTTTATTAATATCAATACTTTTTTGAACAGTGCTTATTGACAGAACTATTAGTTGAACACATGTTGGGATAAATGAATGAAACAATTTATTGAATACATTTCAGACATAAATTATCATTCTTTTCTTCAGTCATTCACACATGAAGCCGTTCTGTCCCTGTATGGCAAAATGGTTATAAAATATATTATGAGCCCATAGTTACTGAGTTAACAAAGGGTTCCTGTTCTTTGACTTGTGGGAACTAGTTCTGGTTCAGTGCTGAAAATAGACTGAAAATATTGTTGTTATACTACCCTTCCTATACCATTAATATCTGGCTCTTCTAAATACTGACCCTATGATTTTTACTCCGGGAGGGTAGAACTTGGGGAGGATAGAACTCTGTATAGAACAGCTGAACATGTAATTACATATTTTCAACTTTTATTATTTAGTCACATTTCAATTTTGATCCAAGAAAATCGAATATTTTTCATCTTATTTGAAGTTATCATTGTACAAAATATAAGTTTGTAGAGTCTGTCGAGTTTTGACAGGATATTATGTATTGGAGTAGAGTTAGCCAATTGGCTGCATGCATAAGGTCATCCTTTTTAATGTGGGCACCCATAAAAGGTGGATTTGTTACATTGAGAATGATTTATGCATAAAT